>PVIY010030928.1:0-30461 GCA_004026745.1 Myrmecophaga tridactyla | reverse complement strand
TCACCCCGGGGAAAGCTGTTGGAACCCAAGGGCCTGGAGAGAAGACCAGCAGAGACCATCCTGTGCCTTCCACATAAGAAAGAGCCTCAGTGGAAAGTTAGCTGCCTTTCCTCTGAAGAACCAACAAAATAAATCCCCTTTTATTAAAAGCCAATCCATCTCTGGTGTGTTGCATTCCGGCAGCTAGCAAACTAGAACAGACACCAAATCATAGATTGAGGAAGCTCAGAAAAACCAAGCAGGATAAATACCAGAAAATCTGCAATTAGGCATATCTTATTCAAACTGAAGAAGGTCAAAGACAAATAGAAAATTTTGAAAGAAAACAGAAAAAATATAACATCTTCCCTACAAAATAACAAGGACATGGATTACATCAGGCTTCTCTTCAGAAACCATGCAGTAGACCTGCCTTGCAAGAAACATTTTTAAAAAGTTCAGAAACTTGGATCTACATAAAGAAAACAGGAGTGTTTGAGAAAGAATAAATGGAGGTAAAATAAAAATCTTCAAATTTTCTTATTCTTAACTCACCTAACAGGTAACAGTTTATTCAAAATAATAGTAGCAACAATATATTGGAGGATTATAGCTTATACACAAGTGAAATGTATGACAGAAATGTTATGAGGATGGGAGGAATTCAGAATACACTGTTTTAAGGTACCTGCATTTCCATGAAACAATAGAATGTTATTTGAAAGGGATTAATAACTAAATGTTATTTAGTTGTAAATGTACATTGCAAACTCTACAGAAAACACTAAAAAGAGGAAAGAAAATGGAATCATATAAAGTGCTCAATTAAAACCAGAGAAGGAAGAAAAAGAGTGGAAGACCAAAGAAAGAAAGAAAGAAAGAGAGGAAGGGAGGGAGGGAGGAAGGAGCAATGACAAGAAATAGAAAACAGTTGCATATATGGTAGCTACTAATCCAATGATATCAATAATCCCTTTAAATGTAAATGGTCTAAATAAAACAATTAAAGACACAGACTGTCAGACTGGATAAAAAATAAAAGCAAGACCAATTACATGTTGCCTACAAGAAACTTACTTTAAATATGAAGACAGAAAGATTAAAGGTAAATGGGTGGAGAAAGATATGTCACACTAATACTAATCAAAAGAAAATTTCAATGTTCTAAAATTGTGGTGATGAATGCATTACTATATGATGATACTGTAAGTCATTGATTGTATACTCGGGATGAATTATATGATGTGTGAATATATATCAATAAAATTGCATTAAAAAGAAAGAAAGTATTCTCTCAGCGTATGCAGGCAGCTTCCATTATGGCTGTTCTTCATTTCCCACTCAGGGTTTCAGTTACTCCACAGATCTAAGGGCCATCTCCGACACTTGCCCTAGACCCTCGTCTACCACAGACTCCCCCGAGACGGGAACCCCAGACTCCTGGGCTCAGGAGGACTCAACCAGAACTTTCCAAAAGTTGCCACAGGACCTTCAGATCCCCTTGGCTGTCTCCCAAGTCTGACCCAACCAATGGAGCCAGCGAGGATTCTCTTCAGCCTGACGTTCAGAAACTGAAGGAAAAGAGGGACATGCTGGAAAAGGAGATCTCCTAACTGTTATCTGAAGGCTACAGTGTGGATGAAATAGAGAATCACATTTCGCAGCTCCACGAGTATAATGATGTCTAGGATGTAGGCCAGATGCTGCTGGGCAAACTAGCTGTGATCTGAGGTGTCACCACCAGAGAGCTATACCCAGAATTTGATCTGGATATGGATGACTGAGTGGAAAGCTCACGGCCTATTGTCCATGACCAACTAGGGCTGGTGGATGTGGACATGAGAAGTAGTGAGAACCCAACCAGTGCACCCAAAGGGGCTTCCTGTGACAAAGTATCAGAAGCCTTTTTCTAGAGAGCCCAGGCTGAGTTTCTCAGGGAGCCTGGGGAAGAACGGAGCATGGAGAAAGCTGCATTCCTGACTCCAGGGTTCCTGAAATGCCAGGTATATATATATCCTATTTATAAATAAAATAGGACAATCTTGATGTGACTTTATATACTGATTTCCTTTCTGGATAGTCCCCAATCTCACTCCCTGTTATAGCCTGCCT
The DNA here is from genome assembly GCA_004026745.1 of Myrmecophaga tridactyla. NCBI lineage: Eukaryota > Metazoa > Chordata > Mammalia > Pilosa > Myrmecophagidae > Myrmecophaga > Myrmecophaga tridactyla. The sequence goes on along the minus strand of PVIY010030928.1, from coordinate 28,370 downwards.
TGGGGATACTCACATGGATAAAGAATGAAATATGACCCTACCATATAGCATAAAAAAAAAAAGTCTGTTACAGCCTGCCTTGGGCTATAACAGACTTAACATGTGCCAGGCACTGTGCTAAGTACCTTCCATCCATTACCTCTAATGCTTAAAACCATCCTATGAAGAATTAGTATTACTACCCCCAATTTACAAATGAGGAAATTGACGTTCAGAGAGGGAGAGTGACTTATCCCTGGTCACACAACCAGAAAATGGCCGAGCAAGGGATTTGAGCCAAGTCTGATTCTGAAGGTTGTGCTTTGAAATATTGTCTTTCTGGGTTGGGGGTGAAGCAGGTAAAAGTAGAGAATGAGGGGGGCGAGGCAAGAATTCTTGCCTGCCATGCAGGAGACCCGGGTTTGATTCCCAGCTCATGCACTTCCCAAACAAAGAAACCAACAAAAACAAACAAAATTCAACAAATGGTGCTGCAATAAGGGGATACTCACATGGATAAAGAATGAAATGTGACCCTACCATACAGCATACAAAAAAAAGATTCATACTCATTAAATATGCTTTTTTAAAAAGAGTAGAGAGTGAGCAATGGTGACATTGGGACAAATTCTTCCCTTGTAAGTAGATGTACAGAACAAGGTTTTTAGTCCTTGTAAAATTGTAAAATTCTATGCCAAGCAAGGGTGAGCTGTTGTCATCCTTTCTTCATTGCAAGTTACTTATCATGAATAATTATCACTGGCAGAAGTGAAATGAGTGAGTGAGTGACTTAACTGCACAGGCTGCAATGTAGGCTTTCACACTGACTTGCTGTGTCCAGCTGCCCCTCTGGCTCCATCCCTACTGAATACTCTCTTAGTGGCAGTGTGATTAACTGTCATGAAGTATAGTTACTGAAAACGGGCTATGCAAGTCAGGCCTGGGTTGGAGTTCCTGCTCTGCCCATTTATGAGCTGTGTGAACTTGGGCAACTGACTTGGCCTTTATGAGAGAAAAATAATAGTAAGTACTGTATTCCTCAGGGTAATAATTGGCATTAGCCACCTCAACAAACAACCCTAAAATCTCAGTGGCCAAACATAATAAAGATTTATTTCTCTTACAAAAAAAAAAAAAGAAAGAAAGAAAGAAATTTTCAGCAGCTCTATTAATTGAAGACAAAGCAGACTTCAGATCAAGGAACATTTTCAGGAATAAAGAGAGGCATTATGTAATGAGTAAAGAGACAATACCTTAAGGCATAACAATCCTGAATGTGTATGGGCCTAACAATAGAGCGTCTTAAAACATGAGACGGAAGCTGAAAGAACTGCAAGGAGAAATAGACACATCCACTATTATGATTGGCAATTTGAACACCCTCTGTCTGTAACTGATCTGGCAGGAGACAATCAGCAATATAGTTGAACTAGACAGCATGATCAATCAGCTGGATTATTGGTCTTCGTAGACTACTTCATCCAACAAAGTTCACATGGAACATTTGCCAAGATAGACCACATTCTAGGTCATAAAACAAGCCTTAACAAATTTAAAGGGAAATAAATCAAACAAAGTGTTATGATTCTGTGTATGCATTTGTGAGAGAAATTGGTCTAACAGGTCCTATTAGACCACAATGGAAATAAATTAGAAATCAGTAACTGAAAGACAGCTTGAATAATCCAAAATGTTTGGAGACTAAACCACACACTTCTAAATAATGCATGGGTCAAAGAAGTAGTCTCAAAGTAGATTTTAAAATATTTTGAACTAAATGAAAATTAGAAGGACAATATATCAAAATTTGTGGGATGGAGTGAAAGGAGTGCTTGGACAGAAATGTACAGAATTAAAAGTACATATTAGAAAAGAACTAAAGTCAATAATCTATGCTTCCACCTTGGGAAACTAGATAAAGAAAAACAAATTAAATCCAAAGTAAGCTGAATAAGCACTTTTCAAGATCAATGAAATATTTATCAAAATCAGCCATATGATGCGTCATTAAGCAAGTCTCAATTACTTTCAAGGAAATTAATTTGGGGAAATTAATGCAGAAATTAGTAAAAGAAAGATAATTAAACCATGTCAAAGTATTTGAAAACTAAGCAATTTGTGGGTCAAAGAAAGAATCACAATGAAAATTAGAAAACATTTTAAATTAAAGGGAATTAAAATTCAATATGTCCACTCTAATGGAATTCAGCTAGAACAGTAGGTATAGGGTACATTTTAACTTAAACGAGTATTTTAGAAAAGAAGAAACACCCAAAAGCAAGGACCTAAGTATCTATCTTAAGGAGTTATAAAAATATCAGCAAATTGGATGAATGGGTGGTTAAGTAGTAGAATATTCACCTTCTATGTGGGAGACCCAGGTTCGATTTCCTGGACCATGCACCGAAAAAAAAAATAAAAAACAGCAAATTAAATCCAAAGAAAGTAGAAAGTAAAAAGTATAGATATAAGAGTAGAAATAAGTTAATAGACAATATTTGATTCTTTTATTAAAAAACTAATATGATAAGCCCCTGTCAAGATAGATCAAGGACAAAGAGAGAAGGTACAAATGAACAGTTTAAAAATACAAAAGAGGACATCACCACAGACATTAGAAAGAAAATTAGGCGTCATAGATAACGGTTTGCCAATATATTTAAAAATGTATATAACATACACATAAAATGAATAAATGCCTAGATAAATATGACATATAAAAATCAACATGAGATAGAAAATTGGAATATTACTACACTATTAAATAAATGTAATTTGTAATAAGAAAACCATGCCACAAATATCTCAGACCTGGAAGCTTTCACCAAACACTGAGGAATATGTGATACCAACTGTGTATGAACTTTTCAAGAACAGAAAAAGAAGGAACACTTCCAAATTTATTTTACAAAGTCAGCATAATCTTCATACAAAAACCTGAGAAATGCAATTTAAAAATGAAACTGATAGGCCCATGTCTGTCACAAACATATACACAAAATCCTAAACTAAATATAAATAAATCAAATCCAGTAGAATATACTTATACATTATGATTAATTAGGGTTTATTCTAGGAATACAAATTTGATTTAAAATCCAAAATCAATCAGTATTATTTACCACATTAACAAAATAAGGGAGAAAAATCATATAATCATATGAATGCATACAGGAAAAATACACTGATAAATTCAACACCCATTTATGGTTTAAAAAAAAAACTCTTGGCAAAGTAGGAATAAATGGAAAATTCCTTAATCTGATGAAGGATATTTATGAGAACCCCATAGGAAACATTATACTGAATGGAGACATTTAAAAGCTCCAACCCTCAACCCCAATCCCCAGCAAAGATCTGGAATACTTTTATTCAAAATTGTAAATGTGCAATTGAAAAATTAGAATATATATATCTTTATATATATTTATATCACACACATAAATATATACACATTCAGGTATACACATACATACATCTATTTACAATATTATTATTATTATTATTATTATTTTTAATTTGCATATGGGCAGGAGGCACCAGAGATCCAACTCCAGACCTCCAGCACGGCAGGTCGGAGCTCTGCCTGCTGAGCCACGGCAGCCGCCCTATTTACAATATTATTATAATAAAATAGAATAAATTTCTAAAGATTAAAAAATAAAGAAAAAAATTGTTATTATTCACTGATGACGAATATATACATAAAAAACACGAAAACTTTTCAGAAATCTATTAGAATTAATAAAGGAATATAGCAAAGATACGTACAAGATTAATATGCAAAAATAAATGTACCTCTATATTCTAACAATAAACTCTTAGAAAATAAAAAATATTTAACATACCATTTCCTAAAGCACCTAAACCTAAGAATAAATCCAATAGTAACTATCGAAGGCCTAAACACAAAAACACTATGAAGAGAAATTAAAGAAGATGGAGATGAGAGAAATACCATGGATTTGAAGACTCAATATTGTTAAATATCATTCCTCCCAAAACTGATGCATAGATTAAATGCAATCTCATCAAAATCACAGAAGGTTTTAACGAGGGGGCAGGCAACAAGCTGACTAAATTTGTATGGAAATGCGAAGGGCCAAGCAAAGTCCCTTCTTCAAGAATACTGAAGGAAAACTACACTGGAGAACTTACACCATGAGATATCAAGACTCCAGATATAAGGCTCCAGTAATTAAGATACTATATCTGGAGCAAAGATAGACCGATATAACAAAATAAAGTCTAGAAACAGATCCATGTACATTGTGATGTAGGGAAAAGAAATATTTTTTAATAAATCATGCTATTAAATATATTCTCAAAAATAAATAAATCTTGACCTATCTCATACCATATACAAATATCAATTCTATATAGACTGAAGATCAGGAAAAGTCAAAAAATAAAACTTAAAGAAATCAGAAAAATATCCTCATAACCTTGTAATAAGCAAAGATTTCTTAAATAGGACACAAAAAGCACTAAATATTAAACAACGATAGATAAATTAGACCACATTAATGTAATGAAATTCTATGCATCGAAAGATATTATTATTATGAAAGTGAAAAGTCAAGCGATAAACTGAGGGTGGGGGCAAAATGTGTGATCCTAAACCAAGAATTAAAAAGAACTTACAAAATCATTAGGAAAGAAACAACCTGTTAGGGTAATTGACACTTCACAGAAGAGGTTCTGCAAATGACCAATAAGCATATAAAAAGTTGCTCAACCTCATTAGTCTTCAGGGAAATGTAAATTAAAACCCCAGTGAGATTTCATTGTATACCACCAGAGTAGGAAAAATTTAAAAGTCTAAAAATACCAAATAATGGCAAGGATGGGAAGCTACTGCAACTCTCATACAGTAAGGGTGAGGGAATAAATCAGCACAACCATTTGGAACACCATTTAGTGACAGTTATAAAAACTGAATATATACATTCCTTACGATCTACCAGTTCCACCTCTAGGATATATCCATGTATGTATACATATTCAACAAAAGACATAAAAGTATGCCATATATGAACTAATATATGAATGTTCATCACAGCATTATTTGTTAATAACTGAAAATAGGAAACAACCCAAATGTCTATAATACATGCATGCATACATATATGTATGCATATTAATTGTGTTATATTCATGCACTAGAATATTATACAACAATGAAAGTGAATTTTAAAAAACCACCAAACAATGACATGGAGGAGTTTTACAAACATATTGTTAAGTGAAAGAAGCCAGGCAAAAGGGAGTGCATATTGTATGATTCCATTTATATAAAGGTCAAAACAGATAAAACATATTGCTGGTGATAAAAGTCAGGCTATTACTTACCATTGGAAAAGAGGAGTAGTGACTGGGCAGGAACATGACAGGGGTCTCTGAGGTGCTGATAATTTTATAATTCTTGATCTGGGCCATAGTTACACAGTGGGGAGTTCACTTAACGAAAATTACCAAACTTAGGATTTATGCACTTTTCTATACATGTGTTATACTACCATAAGCAGTTTAAAAAATGAAAGATAAATGTTTCCACATGAGGTCTGATGTTAAATAAAGATTGAATCCTAATAGCAAGAGGCATTAAGAACAAATTTACAATGTAATTTAGCATTCACAAAAAGAATAATACTATTTTAGGTTGTGTAGAAAACGCGTCATGTTATAATCAAGAGGTCTAGAGTTCCTAAATTATAAAGATTAATGGAAGTATACCAGAAGATTTCATTTAGATTAGGATAGCACAATGCGCCAAAATAAAGAACATAGAGGGATTTTTTTTAAGTTCAGAAGAAATAAGGTTTTTTTTAAGAAAACAAAAGTATCAAAGTCGCTTCTCTATAAGCTGAAAATCATGCCAAAAGAAGAAGTGAAACAATCCACCAAAGATAAGGAAAACATGGATTTATAACATCGTCACCCTCTTCTTTTCTCGTCTTTCTCTGCTTTTCAATCCAATCCTATCTACCCCGAACTACACCAGCAACATTATTATTACTGTTCTGTTGTCTCAGTTCACCCCAAAAATCTTTAAGAAATTGAAAAACGATAGTTCTAAATAAGCACAAGATTTCTTAGTCACAACCACTCAAAATGATGACTGTGCTTACCAACTAATTTTTGAAACTTTAGTCAGAGAACAAATACATGCACACATAGTTTACATTTATTTCTATTAAAATTACTTCATTCCCACATTGAAAGCAAATGTGTCTATACTCATATATAATTGCCTTTCTTTGACCAGACTATATGTGTGCCTATAATTATGTTCAAGTCTCTCTATATCCTCAAAAACAAAAGCAAAAACAAAAGAAAAAATCTCTTTTGATATCCCTCTGCCTCTGGTAGCAATCTTGTATCTTTTCTCTCTTTTGCAGCCAAGTTTCCTGAAAGATTAGTCTATGCTCGACATCTCTACTTTCTCCCTTCCAATTTATTTCCCATTCTACTAATAATCTGGTTTCATTCCCCACCTCACTGAATCAGCTCTCATAATGAGCATAAATTATTTTCAAACTTAGAAATATGAGGTGGACACTTCAAATTTCATCTTACTAAACCTTTCTTTCTGCTATAGTTTATGTATTTCCATGATTTCTAATCAAGACAGTAGTATGAATTCACTTGGAGATTCCCATGTCTCCTTCATACCACCCACTAAACAATAATAGCCTAGTTTTTAAAATGTCTTTAAATAGCTATAATAAAAAATAAGTATCTCCCTGGCTCAGATATGGAAAAGAAATTCATAACAATGAAAGTGTCTTGCAAATATAAACCTCTTAGGTTCCAACATAAGAAACTAGGGATGGTGGTGGGGGGTTCAACTGCTGCAGGAGAATGAAGACAAAAACACCCAATGTATTTCAGAACTACAGCTAGGCTTGATGTTGAAAATATGGGCTGGTGCAAAGGTAATTCTATCTGTTAACAGAGGCTGAAATAAGAAAGCTGCTGGCCTGGGATCACAAAAAAGAAAAAAGTCTTCTAGAATTGAATTTGCAATATCTCCAAGCCAATATAAGACATGATTCTGAACTGGGAACCCTGAGGATGCAAAAAAAAGCAACTCCCAAATCACCAAGCACAAATGTGTCTGAAAGAGGAAGAGAAGAATACCTCTTAGATGACCTTGAGAGTCAAAATTTAAAACTTTACAAAGAAAACTAATGCATTCAATGAAAGCCTACAGACTCATCAAAAGGGAAAATTGACTCCCAACACTATGGAAACAATAAAGCAATAGGAAAAAAAAATGTTATTTTAATATCCTCAAAATGATAAAGGAAGGATAGTCCTCCAAATTGGAAAAAAAAAAAAAAGCAACAGGAGATTATGGAACAAAAATACATAGATAAGAAAAAAAAGCAAGTAGATGTGTTAAAAAAAAACAGCAAGCATAAACATGAAAATGAAAATAAGATAAATGAAAGGACTCAGAAGACAAGATCAACTTTAGACTGAATCCAGTTAAAGAACTAGTTACTGGAGAATTGTGCTGAGGAATTCACCCTTGAATCTTGGTTCTCCCCAGAGTTTCTTCCTTGGATTTCTGGCCTTCTCATTTACATGCTCTCCTTTCAACCCCATCTTCTTCAAAAGTTTATAAAGTTCTGCTGATGAGTAACACATTTTTATCTCCAGAGATGTCCTCTACCCTAACCGTCAGATAATGTAACCAGTTGCCTGATGGACATATTCATCTAGATGTGCTAAAGGCATTTCAAACTCAATACATTTCAAATTCAGCTTAACTTCTCTTTTCCCCTATAACTTGCTCTTTTTTTCTATTTCCCTGTCACAGTAATCATCACCACTGTTTATATATGTATCCAAGTTGGAAACCTGAGAATCATCCTTGCGTTCACCCTTTCCATTGCCTCTGAAGGGAGTTTCTGAACTCTATCCTTTGCTTCATCCTAATGCAATCCCTTATCGTCTTTTTCTGGACTTCAATTTCCATGGCCCTTTACTGGCTTGTGACCCTCACCCATCCCTTTTCTTCAACTTCTCTCCATTGACTCAAAATAAAACAAAGTTAAGCACATTGTGAAATGAGGTAGAGTATTGTGAGTATAAGGAAAGGTGTAACTCAACTATTAGTTCCTCAAGGGCAGAAGTCACCATTGTGTCTTTGGACTTGCATAGTTTCTAGCACACATTAAATGTTTAGTGGATAAATATGTGAATGAATAAATTACTGAATATAGAAATAAGATTAAAAGGCAGGAAGCCTTGCTTTTTGTGGTCCTGTCTATATAAACTCTTCTCAGTGCCTCTTTATCACTTAATAAAGACAACTGGATATTGACATTACTTAAAAAAAATTAAAAGGCCAAATAGAAAAACAAATAGAGGTTGTATATGACCAAAGTTGTGAAGAGCAGTGAGATTAAGAATTTAGGCTGGAGAGAGAGATTTGGGTTTAAATTCTAAATTCACATTTAAAAGCTGTGTGACTTTGAACAAGTAGCCTACCCTCTCTAGTTTTTGGTTTCCTCACCTGTAAAAATGGAGGTGTTTATAGTACCTGCCTTCTTGTATGATCGAAATTGTTTTGCAGGCCCAGGTGCCTAGTAAATGTTAGCTTCTACTATTTTCATTATGTTCTAGCCATCTCTTGGGTAGTTTTCTCTCAAAATATCCAAATATACTGACTGGTACTAGTCAAGGAAGCTCTATGTCAGAAGTCCCTTCAGACAAATTGGGAAGTGTTTAGAATTGCTCTGGAAATGACCATCTTTCAGTTTTAACTAGCAATATATTAATTAACAGTAACTTATGGCACTTCAAAGTTTATCAGCCTATAAACTGATGAAAAATGGCTTGCTGTCAGACTTCACTGAAAATGACTATTCTTTTAAAGACCACATTGATTCATAGAGAAAACTTTAAAAAATAAGGCACTTGATTATCTGATGCTCTAATCTTGTTCTGTATTCACTCTTCCCTCCCTTGGATTTGTTTTTAATCAAATTAAAAAGTTGAATTTTTTAAAGCAACCCATTCCACATTCCACATTCCACCCAATGACTCCCAAAACTTTAACTCTGCATTTATTTTATTTTATTATTATTTTGGCATGGGCAGGCTCTGGGAATCGACCCTCGGTCTCTGGCATGGCAGGAGAGAACTCTGCCACTGAGCCACCGTTCCACTGCCCCAGGCTCTGCATTTTTAACAGGTATAGATGCTAAGTGAGACAGACACTCTTCTTTGCCCCACTGCTTGATTTACGAGCCCAAGATGTCTGCCTCAAGAGGGCACTCCCATCAACTATATTAGGGAGACCAGAAGGACCCACTTTTCAATATCAAATTACATGAAACCCAGGGTTAGCCTTTCCTAATTTACTGCAAATTATATCCTTTAGGCTGTTTGCTCAGTGGAACATTATACAGCAATCAAAGATAAGTTAAAAACTAATATACAACAAAATGGATACATTCTAGCAATGTAATAATTAACTTAAAAAGTAAATCCCACAAGATTATATACCATATAATACTTTTTTGTAAACCCAACACAACTAAAATTTAAATATATAATTTTAGAACTAGAACTAGGCATACATATGGATGTAATAAAAACTACAGAAAAGGAAAAGATGAATATAGGATTAAGACCACTGATTATCACTTGTGGGAAGAGGCTGGCAGATGGGGTGGGGAAGAGTGACTTCATGGTTAGATATAGGTCATTGTCAAGGGCCTACTCTCGTTTCAGTTGGTAGATTCATGGGTACTTATTACATTGTTACAAGTAATTATGAAAAACATATTTTCTAAATAACCATGTCAGTCTGTGTATCAGACAGGATACATTCAGGCAAACAGAAACAACAGCAATCATTTTAGCAAAGATTTTAATCTAGGAATTGGTTAAATATATATTGAGGAATTAAAATTCAAAAACAAGAACGTGAAGGTAACAGAGAAATGGTAACTGCAAGAGCCAGCTCCCACCCTTACAGCTTGAAGAAGAAAGAGAAAAGATCAGGATTTTCAGAACCTAGAAGCTCATAGATGGGATGTCATGGAGTCTCTGAGGGGAGGGACCCGTCTGTCATGTGCCGGTCTCTCTGAGGGTACACAACAAATTTAGTTCTGAAAATGCTGGAGAAAAAAAGCTGGAAACCAGAATTATCTGGCCCCATCAGGGTGGGAGGCCTTGGTGGAAGAGGTGCTAACATGAACAGCAAGCAAAACAGGAAAGAGCAGATACCTTTGCCCTCTTGCCTTCTGGCGTTTCTCTGCAAACCCTACTGGCAGGTCCAGACAGGGAGCCGGCTGACCAAGGAGGAAAATGGTTAGCAAAAGACCAGCCCTGGAAAAACTGGATAGAGAAGTATGGATCTGGCACTGAGAAAAAGTAGCTTGTAACTGGCACAGACAGATGGGCTAGGTTATGCTGCACTGAAACCCAAAATCCCAACACTTTAAAAGTTTGTTTCCTGCCCATTCTACAGGTCCAGTGCAGGCTGGCAGTGGGAATTGGGGGAGGGAGGTGGAGGGCAGGGGATCTCTGTTCACCATGGCCACTCAGGGACTTGGGCTGATGGGAGTTTCTCCAATTACCACAACAGCGGGAAGGACATGTGGTGGCTCATACACTGGTCTTTTTTAAAGCTTCGGCTCAGAACTGAAGTGTGTAGCCCCTATCACATTTTGTTGTCCACAGCAAATTCTAGGACTATAACAAATTTCAGAGAGTATGAGAAAGTATAGTTCAACCATATGCCCAGAAGGCCAACCCAGAAATAGTTGATGAACAACCACACAAAGTAATAAATAAAAGTGGTTCAAAAATGGACCAATAATAAGAATGTGTCAGGAACCAAGAATCATAATTAACCTAATTCTGTGCACCTGAGGTCCAAAAAAATTTATGTACTTCAAATTCATACTTTGTCATTTATATTTGTCATAGATAATCTACAGGAGCCTCAGTGAGACATCCTCAGTCTCCAAGAGAGTTTAAAGGCTGTATATTTATGGCTGCAGGATAGTGATATCTGCAAAATTGCCTTAAAAAGACACCGAGTCCTCCCTGGTGATGCAAGAAAGAGAGAAGATGCTGATAATTTTAAAAACACTTTTAGTAGATTTAAATAGAACAATGTGACAATACAAGGAGGATGGTCATAGACATGAAAAATCTGAGTTCCTTGACAGAGCTGCAGTTGAAGAAAGAGAATTAGGCCAAAGATTTAAGCAGATTTAATTTCAAGGGCCAATTTCTAGTGCTTGGCAGTGGGGGGCCCGTCAGCCTTCCTTGTGCAGAGCTCCCACCTCATTCTCTCTAACTGTGGCCATGAACAGGAGCTTCTCAAACTTTCAAGAGACCACACCTTTCTAATTAGTTACAGTCACCAGTCATGTTTCACCTTTATCTTTAATGAGTCAAGAGTGAGATATTTGAATCTCCAAGTTTCTCCTCTGCATGACTAATTTTTTTGAGGTGTAAATTGGCATTTTTGTTCTCTAAACACTTTTCAGTCTGGCCTGTATCCTTGAAGCAGTCAGGGGCACAGAATGAAAGACAGCACATACCTGCCAATTCCACATTTCTAAAAATAGGTTTCTTGGAAGAGGCAGAAAAATGTGGAAAGACATTCATTTTCCTATCATGGGAGCTACTATCAACCGTCTTCTACTTTTGTTTATGGTTTTTGTTTATTTTTTTTTCTGTTTTTTTTTTCTTTTTACCTTCTTCTACTTTTTAGCCAGCATAAAGACAAGGTTATCTGGATGAGAGAAGGCATAACTCAGACAAGTGTGCTTATTAGTACAAGATCTGCTAGTGAGCAGCCAGAAACACACTCATGGGTGCCAAAATATCTCAAAATGACCCTCTCTCAAGCTCAAAATATTAAACCCCCAAGTCTCACCTTGATGCTCTTGAAGTCTAGTTATAGATGAGATATAGATGATAGATTCATTGATAGATGATAGGTGATTGATAGATGGATAGTGGTAGGTAGATAGATAAATGATAGACAAATACAGAGGACTTTATGCATGATGGGCTGAATTGTAATGACCGCAGGGACACTGGCTTATAGCCTATGTATAATGTCATAGATGGATGGACGGCCGAATAGATGGAAGGGAAGAAGAAAAGAAGGAACCTGTGTGACTTTAAGATCTAAATAAAATAGACTCTGAGTTCTATGCCACAGTTGTAAGAAGTCCAATATCTGCCCCGAGATTACTGTGGATTACTGGGATGATTTCTGTGGTCTCATGGTGAAGTCATTAGATGGTCCGTGCTTTTTTTTTTTTTTACATTCTGTGCAGTCTTTATCACAACTTGACTTCTCCCCCTAGCATCTTTCTGTGAAACATAGGCAGTTTAAGGCAAGCTTCCCAGATCTCATTAGCTTGTTAATGAGCTCTCTTGGAAGACCTAAAAATAGGTCTTCCTATCACCTAATCACCAAGGAAACCATCTCTTGGATTTCCCAAACCTGCAAAGAAAACCTAGGATTTCCCTGGAGTCTCAGTGCCCATTTCTCTCCCCACTAAGCAGCGCAGGGAGTGGCTCACAACTCTCAGGTTCCTCCTACAGACCCTCTCTCTGCAGGGTTCAGACTCAAGTCTTTTAAACCAGCAGGAGGATCAAAGCTGAGACAAATACCACATTGTTGCCCCCTTAAGGAAAACTTTCTTCTTCTTTAATTAAGGAAAACCCTCAAAGCCATTTTTTTCAAGCAGTTCTCCTACCAGGTGAGGGAGGAAGGTAGTGGAAAAGAAAGGAAAAATAAATACATTCAATACCTCTTAGAGTTCATGCAAAAAACATTTCCACTTTTACTTTCTAAAGAAAAATCAGACTATCAGTATATTTACTCTGACTTATAAATTCATTTTTTGAATATGCCTAAGTATAAATATTAGATCACTCTTTATTAACATTTAATAAATCACTTTTCTTTTTTGAAGGATACAATTATACAAGAAACAACTGTTCCAGAAAACTTGGGAATGTGGTCATAAAGCCATGGAAATCCAAAATTTCTAAATATTCAGTGAATATTTAAAATGGTTTTGCAGGGTCCTTTCCCAAAGAACTTTTGTGAAAAGCATTTCTGTTCATAACACTATTGCTCAACAACTAAGACAGGTATAACAATGTGCTCACAGGACTTGACAACTTCCATCTCCTACACATTCCTTTCTTTAATGGCTACCTTGTTTTAAACACAAAAGGAATGTGCTTTGTGGGGGATTGACTTTATTAGAGACAATGAACCACATTCTAGATTTAAAGAAAAAGTGCAATTTCTTAAGTTTCTGAACAACAAAGACAGATATTAGGAAGAAATATGAGTTTCAGAGTTTGGAAAATACAAGTGGCAGGGGCATGCATTCTGATCAATTCATTTTCTAAATTTAAAAAGTCAGATTTAAAGTTTATCAGCCGCTTGCTCCCCTCCTTCTCACAAAGCAGACAATAACTAATATAGTGAAAGCTAAGTATCTGAAATTTCATAGCTTAAGCTTAACATTCTTAAAATACAAAGATAAATTGAAGGGACGGCTGCCGATATAAGACAAATGTATGAACTCATTCACAAGTCATCAACAGTTATTCTAGGGCAGCAAAGAGGAATTGAAACTGGAGATTACATATGCCTTAGAAGTGGACAATCACTCAAAGACAAAATCTATTGGGCAAGCACATTCTCCATAAATATTGGAATATAGATTTGTTAATTCAACAAAAAGATCTGAGTATCTACTGCATATGAGAATCTGTTCACTGTGCTATGAGTACCAAATAAATGAGACTTCGTCCCTATCTAGCAGGAGTGGAGTTATTATCAAATAATTATAATACATTCTGAGATAGCTCTGTGATAAATAATGTGTACAAAGTACTATGGAACTCAGAGGAAGGAGATATAGTGGAATTTTAGCACTTAATATATCAACTGAATTGTAGAAACTACTGCCAGTGAAGTTGAGGTACCACAACAACTCATGAATGTGATATTTGTATAAAATTTACAGAGGCCTAATTGTAATATGGAAATATGTAATTAATGTGTAATTAAAACATAAAATATATTAAAAATAAAATAATTACAAACATTTAATATTGATATGGAAGATAACCAGGTACTTTAGAATTCTCCAGCTAGCTCATATTCCCCAGGTTGGAACTGGATAGTTATCTCAAAATCCAGTGGTTTAAATGCCCAGATATCTGCATGTTGACTGTCTTTATGTTTTTCTTTTAATATAGTACATACAGCCCAGTGGTTCTCAGTTATTAGCAAACATAAGAAATAGTATTCAGGTTGCAGGCACAACATTGCTGGACCGGTTTGAATCTGTGGTAGATCCCAGAAAGCCACACCCTTTAATCCTCATTCAATATTGCTGGCTGGGAGCATTTTGGTTGTTCCCATGGAGATGTGACCCACCAAACTGTGGGTGGTAACTTTTGCTCAGATAGCTTCCATGGAGTTGTGACTCTACCCATTAATCCTTTAAAAGAGGAAACATGTTGGAGAGAGTCTCTTTTTAGAGCCACCAGAAGCCACAGCAGAGCTGAGCAGAGCCACGAGGCCAAGAGCCCACGCCACCAGAGACATTTGGAGATGAAGAAGGCCCCAGAGGAGCTCTGTGAAACAAGAAACCAGGAGAGAAAGCTGAGATACATGCCCTTCCAGCTGAAAGAGAATCCCTGAATGTCATCGGCCTTTCTTGAATGAAGGTAACCTCTTGTTGGTACCTTAATTTGTACATTTTTAAGACTTAGTTTAATTGTGACATTTCCTCGGGCTTAGAACTGTGAACTAGCAACTTATTAAATTCCCCTTTTTAAAAGCCTTTCCATTTCTGGTATATTGCATTCCAGCAGCTAGCAAACTAGAACAATTACCCATATTATATTGTGTGAGCAAACTTGGGAATTTTCTAGGGTTCTTTTGACCATTCAGATTAGCCTGCGTTATATAACGTTCTCTTTGTACTGGACTAACTTTGTTGAGGTGTTTTCCCAGAGGAGTTGACAGCAGAGCAGAATCCAATCAGATAAAAATAAATTAATTCAAATTTAAAATAAATTCATTCCTAGATCTTTTAAAATAGATGATTTAATACTTAAATTGGGATTGAAGTAGCCCACGTAATCTGATTGAAAAAATGCATAAAATATGACATGCTATAAAAAAATTTCTCATCGCTAAATGTCCTGTCAGTTAAAATATCTGCACATAACCATAAACATATACAATTGAAAGCAGTAAATAAGTAAGTGAAAAGGGGGGTTGGCATTAATTAATCTTGGTGGAGGTCTTGAAGTTGAAAATTCCATTCAAGTACCCAATTCCAAAACACTGTGATATTGAATACAAAACTGCTAAATTTCACCTATGTTCTGGCATAACATCTCTGTACCCTTAAATCTCTTACAAAACATCCCAGACTCAGTTTTGTCCACTGACCTGCCTGGTTTCATGAATATTTAGATGGCAATATGTTAAAGTTAGGATGCCAATATATAGTCTTGTTTCTTCTTCAGTCTTTTCTTATGTTCAAAGACGGGATGGTTTATTTACATCCAAATTCTGGAAAATAGATTAAGAGTTCTCAAAATGTATTTTTAAAACATCAATATCAAACGATATTCCACAAAGAGTTCCATGGACAAATGGCTTTGGTAAATGCCACACACCATGCTCCTTCTTGAGAGCCACAGGTATGTTAAAATATTAAAAACTATTAGAAGTCTAATAGTAAAAAAAATGTGCTTCACTCTATTTAACCAGCATTCCCCAGACTTACCTGACCTTGGAACCCATTATTTTGCTTAATTATTAACAAACACAGAGAATGACTATTTTCAAAACACACTGTGGAAAATGTAACACCAGAGGAAACCTCAGGGCCCATCCTTGAAAATGCATCCCCCATTTTAAGCAGAAATTCTTGCTTTACAAAAGAGATAAAGAGGAGAATATAATTCGATTTTCATGGGCACTAACCACAGAATTATATCTTTTAAGGCTGCTCTTGTACATTTAAAATGAATCAGTGAATTTTAAATTTGTTTTGATTATGTGCAATTCTTCCAGAACAACAGCAATTGAAGCCGTCTTCTTGAAGCCATTCAATGTCAAAATAATTCTTTCCACTCAAGCATGATAGACCATAAAAATTAAAGTCTTCAGAATTCAGTAACATATAAAGTGAACAGATCTTTTATTAAACATATTTATCAAAATAACTTGCACTTAGTAGGCCCTCAGTAAATTTGAATTGAATTCAATTGAAATACAACATGTTTATTGGAGCAAATCTTAAAGGCAAATGAAATGCAATCTTCTGTAAACGATATGTATTTCCTAAAACCAGTTAGCTCATAAGCAATTATAAGACATCAGATCAATGTAATGCAGAAATTGTGTTGGCTACTACTCAATTTTTTCCCAGGCAAGGGAGGCAGGAATAGTGGAGGATGAGTATAACCTTCAGTGGGAAAGGAGAACACTCTCTTAGCTCAGGAGCTGCACAGAGAAGAGCTCAGTTCCATATCTAGTTATTATCTATATTAACTATAATATCTAGTGAGTGCCTGCATCCAGGGCTATTCTTTTACTCAGAGCTCCAAGTCAGTTGAATTGTTCCCATGTTAATAAACTAGCATTTTCATTCTATTTTGTTTGTGCATTTTTAATATCCCCTGAGGCAGTCCCCCCCACCCCGTTCCATCTTCAGACATCGTTATTGCTTTTGTTAATGCTCTGGTTACAAAGTTACATGGTGTGCTGGTTTGAAAGGAGGTATGCCCCCTAAGAAAAGCCATGTTTTAATATAAATCCCATTTCATAAAGGTAGAATAATCTCTATTCAATACTGTATGTTTGAAACTGTAATGAGATCATCTCCCTGGATTATGTGATTTAGTCAAGAGTGGTTGTTAAACTGGATTAGGGGATGACATGTCTCCACCCATTTGGGTGGGTCTTGATTAGTTTATTGGAGTCCTATGAAAGAGGAAATATTTTGGAAAATGAGAGATTCAGGGAGAGCAACAGAGAAGCAGAGAGTCCACCAGCCAGCACCTCCCGGGGAGCTTCATGAAACCGGAAACCAGGAGAGAAAGCTAGCAGATGACGCCGTATTCGCCATGTGCCCTTCCAGCCGAGAGAGAAGCCCTGACTGTGTTCACCATGTGCCTTCTCACTTGAGAGAGAAACCCTGAACTTCATCAGCCTTCTTGAACCAAGGTATCTTTCCCTGGATGTCTTTGATTGGACATTTTTATAGACTTGTTTTAATTGGGACATTTTCTCAGCCTTAGAACTGTAAACTAGCAACTCATTAAATTCCCCTTGTTAAAAGCCATTCCGTTTCTGGTATATTGCATTCTGGCAGCTAGCAAACTAGAACACATGGGTTTTAAGTGTTCTGTTCCAATTCTATTTTCCCATAAGCCCTGTTATTTTTGCTAGACAATTTTACAGAATGGGAAGTTTTCCAGGAACATAAATCACATATAACATAAAGGAGTTATAAATTACTCCTCTAAAAGAATGAATGAGTTGTATGTGTTGATGATACAGGCTGTGGTTAGGCTGTTTCTCTGACACCAAGTGTGTTTCAAGGGGGAAGAGGAGCTGAGAATTAAGAACTGGTCAATTAGCTCTATTGTGGCTTGAATGACTTGAATATCCTCCTAACCCTTCTACTTACTCTCACTTGGCCTTCTTCCTATTTCTAGAAAACACCGAGTTCATTGCCCACCTCAGGGCCTTTGCAAATATTCTCCTTTCCATTCAAGCCTCAGCCCAAATCTCACCCTTTCAGAGACTCACCCAAGGCAGCACTTCCACCAACTTCACACTCTACCGCAGTCTCCTCTTTCATTTCCTTCCTAACACTTAACATTTCCTGAATTTTGTTTATGGCTTGCCAGCTCCGCAAAAGCCTGGACCACATATATCTTGTTAACTAGAAGGATAAACCAGAGACCAGGATGCTCACAGGTGGAGGAATGAGCACAGTGAAAAGCCCACCACCTCCTCAGTGAGTCTCATGAACTCGCTACCTTCGCTTCCAGCCTCTTATTTCCCACCGCTCGCCCTAACAGTTTTTCACCCTAAATATTATTGAAAAGCCAACAAGTGTATTCAGGAGGAGCAATCCCTGCTAGTTCATTGATGAATCCCCAGTATCTACAATAGAGCCTGGCCCACAGGAATACTTCAAAAACTTTTCTTGGATAAATGGCATAGTAAAAGAAAAAAATATATTGATTACCAAATGAAGATATTTTCCCCTAGGCACTTAAAATAGTTGAATCTAGTCAACTTGCTTTCCTCTCCCCTGTGTCTTCTGTTCACTATGTGAGTGACTCTTAATGTATACTGATTAACAAAACTTCCATACTTTGTTTCTGTGTCTCCTAACAGAGCATTCTTCACCTGTTTTCCCTGTTAGCTTTCATAGTTTTTAAAAAATCTATATCATCTAGAGATTGAAAGATTTTTGCTTTAACTGGTATAGTATGTTCTGATGAAAATACTGGCTTTGGAATAAATTATAGATAGATTGAAGGCTCTTAATAACCATCATAGTGGTTTCATGATCATAGAGTCTTAAGACTTTTCTTGGCATAAAATAAGTTATACAATAGAGCTAATTGACCAGTTCTTAATTCTCAGTTATTGTTAATTTCTAGGAATATTCCTTTAACTATACCATAAAATTCAGATATTTTTCCCATTTTCCACATCCAAGTTCCAATTTCAAAGAATGATTTTCCAGGGAAGAGAAATATCTCTCACTCAGAGCTGCAAAATTGAACCTTAATGGGATTTGCGTTTAGATTGTTTCTCCATAATACAAGAAAAATTACTGGTTAAAACATTAAAACTTCAATCAGACAAATAGGTATTTTGGCCCACAAGGGACCATCTGATATGAACATGGGTTTTTTAAATCAAATGTTTTATTTTGTTTGGTGATAGGCACAATGTGTTACAATTGGTACTTTTATTCATTCACCTAACATCACTGAACAATTTAAGTCAATGATTATAATATTTGAATTTAATACAGATGAACATCTCTAATTAATGCACAAAGTTCAGGTACATGACACTTCATTCTAACTCAACAGGATCTTTAAGCCCCTCCAGCTCCCTTGGCTGTGTCATTGTCACTTTCTAGTGGGACTACAAAGCCATTACCCTGTACACTGCCTTGCAAATAACAAGAGCCTTTGCTTCTCTGAATAGCAATTTCAATGTAAACAATACCTTTAAAATGAAAATATTGGAAAACTCTGAGCCTAATGCAGCTGCAAATAAAAAGACTAGGAAATTGAATGTCCCTACTACAATAGCAAGTAAATTCACTATAGATAAGGCATTTTCTATTAACTGGTGCCATGGGGGTGAGGTGGCTTAACTGTCAAGCAACTTCCCGTGGGGCTGCTAGGCACAAATCAATCCAACACTAATGAATCTCATCCACTTTACCCCACTTCTAAAACCATTATATTAATTAGTTCAATTCTTCGTGGAGGATAAGCACGTTTAGCAGTCTAAGGGATAAAAACTTGGCATTAATACACATGACCATCCCACACAGAGGAGTTTTCATCAGATCAACTGCATAAATATAAACTAATAAATACTTGTCACTATTATTATTAGATGATGCTGATGACAGGTAACATTTGAGCCACTGAGATATATTAGTGCTAAGTGTCATATCATTTAATCTTAACATTCCATTGAGTTAGATAGTATTATAATCTCCATTTCAGAGATTAAGAAGCAGGGATTTACAGAGATTAAGTAACTTTTCAGGATCCCACAACTAAGAAGCGACAGAGCCTGACCTCCCTGCTTGTCTGCAGAGTGTCTTCCTATCAGAGCATTCAGCTTCATGGTAAACAGCAAGCGTAATGAAAGAGAGCGAGCTAAAAACAAAATCCTCACTCACCCCCATGTTATTCATACTCTTAGAAACCTGAGATTAAGATTACCTCTGTCATCCTTTCCATTCTCAAATTCTTCCTGACCTTCAGACCGTGTGTTTTGCTGTACCACCAAGTCCAATTTCTTCAACCACATCAGACACACAGAGCCATCATCCTGCCCGCGTGAGCTTCAGCATCTACTGAAGAAATGAAATGCTATTGTGAAATTCACCCAACATTTTTTTTTAATTCCAGAGATTTTAATTTTCTTGTGATTTCTAAAGTGCAGTTTCCTCTCCTCATATATTTCCAAAGTTCAGGTCAAACTGTAAGGACAGTGAAACCTAGCCAATGGCAGAGCTTATGTGAGAGCTACAGAGGCATCAAGAGAGCAAACAAAGGCACAGGGGTGGTCAAGGTCATAAACCTGAGACTACTGATCCGTGGATGTCACAAATTCACAAAGAGTGTTCAGAATGCTCTCAAAGCCTCTTTGGCTCATAAGTGAAATTTACCTTTTTTTTTGTATGCTGTATGGTGGTGGGGGTCACATTTCATTCTTTTTCCATGTGAGTATCCCGTTATTGCAGCACAATTTGTTGAATTTTTGTTTCTTTGGGTTTTTTTGTTTGCTTGCTTGCTTGCTTGCTTGTTTCTTTTTTGGGGGAGTGCATGGGTCAGGAATTGAACCCAGGTCTCCCACATGGCAGGTGAGAATTCTACCACTGAACTACTCTTGCGCCCCCAAATTAACTTTTTTTTTTTTTCTTCTTTTTGCATGGGCAGATACCAGGAATCGAATCCAGGTCTCCAGCATGGCAGGCAAGAACTCTGCCTGCTGAGTCAACCTGGCCCGCCCCCAAATTACTTTTAATAACTACTTTAAATCCAATAAATATTCAAATGTTACAGCCATTACCTCCCATCTGAAAATCAAATGTTCAGTTTAACGAGGGCTTATCACTTGGTTTGATTTACCTGGAAATATGCAGAGCCAGCAAAGTCATAGTCCATTAGCAAGCCCTGAAAATACCTCCTTTGTCCCCTCTGGAGGTGAAAAGGGCTCCCTGAGAAATCACCAATTCAGGGGGTTGATGTATCTTTTTAATTGAAGTACAATAGCATTAAGTGTACATATCTTAAAAATACAGCTCAATGAATCTTTACATACATTTAGCCCTTTTATAGTAACGCTGGAGTCTAGAGCATCTCCATCAGCTTGAAGATTCCCTTGTGCCTCCCCCAAGTCAATACAACACCTCCACCACAAGGATAAGCATGGTTCTAACCCTAACCCCATGGATCCATTTTGCTTTTTCTTTGAGCTTTATAAGATGGAACCATATTGATACAGTATATATCCTTTTGAATCTGGCTTCTTTCACTCAACATTTTATTTAAGATTCATCCAAGTTGTTGCTTAGAGCAATATAGTTCGTTCTTTTTTATTGCTGTGAAGGTATTCCATTCTGTTAAAGGACATTTAAGTTGTTTCTGCTTAAATGGGGCTACAATGAATAACACCGATATGAACATTCTCATATAAATCATTTCGTTTGGAAATGTGCCCAGAAGTTAAGTTGCCAGACCAGAGTATAGGTCTACGTTCACCTTCATACAAAACTGCCAGTTTTCCAATGTGATTGCACCAACTTTACTCTCACCAGCAGTATATGAGAGTTCCAGTTGCTTCATATCCTTAACTGGTATACTGAATTTAAGATCAGCTAAGGTCAAGGACCTTTCTCAAATTTGCCTGTGACGTCCAAATTTCTAGTCATTCCTGAAGCTCAATTACCCTTATTTCCCAGAAGTAGAGTATCCAGAAATGTTTGTTTAAATAGTTAATCTGAGCATCAATGAAATGTCAAAAACTCTTCTTTCTTTTTCCTCTGAGCAAATATAAACTTTACAGAGAAAAAAATCCAGGTTTCTGCTGGATGTGTATGGAAGGGTTTCACACATGGCTTCTCTAAATAAAACTGTATTAGAGCAGGCTGGCTGCCAATGGTTTTCAGCAGGAATTAAACAGAAGATTCTATTTTGTTCCCTTTGCAAACAAATTCGCCTTTAGTCAATGTTGTGAGGAGTAAGAGATTTTCCTTGCAAAGTACAGGCCCTGTTTTTCCCCATTTGTCTTCATTAGCTGTCACAAGGACTAATATGAGAAAATTCTTACTTTCACCAATTTGTTCTCAAACTAATCTGATCATGAAGTTTGTGGATAAAAGGCCCATTTATCAAAAATATAGAATATGCATGTCTGAGAGATAGAAGATTTTGAGGAAGTGACAGAAAAATGAAATATTCTCTGAAACTAACACAGAATATCCATGTCTTCTCACATAATAGACTCTGCATTTCTCTAAAGTTCTTACAAAATAATTTTTTCTCCTGACATAGAAAAAGAATAATATGTATATCAATCGTGTTCAACTTCAATTTCTATTATTCTTCATGAGAAGTTTCTTTAATGATCCTATCTACTCAAAGTACAAGTTTTGCCTACCTCTAGTGATCCTTTCATATGCAATATTTTTGCTATAAAAAGGTGCCCATTCTCCTATGTGATCCAGCACGATAGTTCTTCAGATGTTTAATGTCTTGCCCTTCTCTACTGCTTCTTCTGAAAAGACTCTTTGCATCTGTAAGTACAAACCCAATTTTTCTAAGAGCTTACTCTTTCCATCTTTTTCCATAATAAATGTGAGCCTCATCCTCTGAACTTTGTGAAAGCACCTACTATAAAATGCAGTCACAGAAATTGCTTTTCTTTTGTCCAATGCCCCTTTATCTTCTGAAAGACTGTGCACCAAAATTTCATGATGGGCTTCTTTGGGCTTGTCATTCTAGAATCATTTTTCATCTTTTACCTTCAGGTGTACTTTTACCTTCTCTGCTTTACGATCCAGACTACTGGTTCTGGCTTTACTAGCCTGCTGTCTAATTACCTAGCCCTCTACTCTTCCTCCTTTCTATTGGGACCTTCCCACCTTTATTTAAGTATGCTAATGTAGACCCCATCTTTACAAACAAAACAAATTCTCTAGCCTTATCCCTTTCTTCAGCAATGATGCCACTTCATTTTTCCACTGATAAATTTCTTGAAAGGGTTACCAAGATTCCATTTTCTCACACCTTGGTAAGTCCTTAATCTACTCAGATCTCTATTCTGCCACTAGCACTCTATGGAAAGTCCAGTGCTCACCAATATTATCCTTGGTCCTAAATCTAATTAACAATTTTTGTGCTTACATTAATCTCAGTGGAACTGTTGATCTCTCCCTCCTTCAACTTGCTTGGATTTCTGGCACCACTATCTCCTGGTTTTTCTTCTGGTTACATATTCCCTTCTCCTTTATAAGCCCCTGTTCCTCTACCTGTCCCTTAAATGCCAGTGTTTCTCGGAGTTTCCTACACCCTCTTCTAATCTCACACCACACCTCTCTCCAGACATTCTTATCCACTCACATGAATTCAGTTAGCAGCCAAGATGCTGTTGCTGAGCATTCCACTAACCATAGAGAAGTGGGGGCAGATACAAGATCTGAGTGAATTGAGAAACAACTGAGATGTTTAAAAAAAAAAAAAAAAGCATCCTGGCGATCTTTTCAAGAAAAATCCTTATGTTGGTAATTTTCAAATCTCTCTCCAGAATTCCAGACCCATAAATGCAAAATCCTATATCTTCACTCATGCTCATTTTCTTCTACCACCTCAACACCTGCTTCCAAATTCCAATGAATGGCATCACTATCTACCCAACATGTAAGCCAGGGCTTGGATAACGTCATTTATTTCCACCTCTCCTTCATGCATCCTAGTGACTCAGACACTAAATTGTGTTGATTCTAAAAATACCAAGAAGCCATTTATTGAGTGTTTAGTATGTACCAAGCACTGTGAAAGGAGCTTTTACATGCATTTGCTAATTTAATCCTAACAGTTAAGGTAAGGCTCATCATCCCCATTGTATAGATTCAGAAACTAATACTTAGAGATGTTAGGTAAATTGCAAAATAGTTCAACTAGATAATATGAAGTCAGAATTCAGACAGCCACGGTTCTTAACTGTTATGTTATGTAGTTTCCCAAACATTATTCACATCTGAACAGGCGCTTCGCTAGTTTACGCCATCGCCATCCTGACCTCTCACTCTTTCTCTCTCATCCGGATTCCTGAGACGGACCTTTTACATATTTCCTTAAGTTCATTCTGCCTCCAATTCTTTTTGCACACCAAAAGGAAAATTCCCCCCAAAATCTAATCATGTCATTCCCTGTTTTAAAATTAATTAATGGTTTCTTATGTCTTCAGGGAAAAAAGTTCAAACTCTTCCTTATGGTTTACAAGACCTTCTGTGATTGGACCTCTTCAGCATGTTTCTTACCACTTTTCTTATCCTAAACAACAGGTACACTTGTTTCATGTGCCATGCTCACCCTGACAGAACAGTGCCTTCACACGCACTATTTCAAGTCTATGAAACAATCTGCCACGCCCCACCCCATGCCTCCCAGCTAGATCCCACAGGTCCTTTAGGTTGCCACTTCCTCTTCCCCAGCCGACTGGTCAGACTCCTTGGCTATGTGTCCCTACAGCACCATGTACTTCCCCTATTACTCTTTACTTTAATTGTGCACTACACCAGTAGCTTTCCCTACTACACTTTGAGCTCCTGATGATAGAAGCCATGCTGCCCACTTTCCATCAGGTTTCAGTACCTAGCACAGTGCCTGACACAGGGAATCTGTCTAATAAATATGTATTAGACTAATAAAAAATTCATTAATTCATGTTTAAAATCATTTGCATTGCTCCATCTCCCACCCTCACCCTCAAAAAGTCACTTGTTTCCCTCCTTCAGCAACTCCTAATATTTAATTTTCCAAGTACCCATGCCCTACAAAAGGCATTTCATGAGGCAAAAAGTTGACAGGCAGAGGCCCTACTACAAGGAGTGTATCATCCAGTAGGTAAATAGGAAGTCCCAATTAATTCACCTGTAGTGAATTCCACAGGTTTATGGGAAAGTGTCATTTGAGATGAAACTTTGAAAATGTTTAGGAATCCAATAAGTGGAAATGGAGGTAGATGTCCTAAAAGAAGGTATGGCCTTAACTCCCATATGTTTTGGAAATGGATATTGGTAAGAGTAGCACAACATTGTGAATGTAATTAACAGCACTGAAATATGTATCTGGTTAAAAGGGGAAATGTTAGATGGTAATATAGTATTAGAATAAATTTTTTAAAAATCCATGAAACTGCATTTTGCAGTGAACCCTAAGTTAAACCATAGACCATAGTTAACAGTACAAATAAGAAGTGGGTTTTCATCAATCATAACAAATGTACTACACAGTACAAGGTGTTAATAAAAGGATGGCATATGGGAATGCTTTATTTTAGGCATAATTGTCACAGAAGAAAAAGTAGGCATGATCTGAGGAAGACAGCAAAGCTAGAAAATGAGGACCATGAAAACCTGAATAGAAAGGAGTATGAGAAATGTCTATGGCTTAGGTAATGGCTTTGGGAGTAGAGACATGAGAAAGATATTTGAAGTTATAACACAGAGAGCCTATCAAGGGAAGAATTTTATACATATTCAGTAGTCAATGGAGAACCAACAAATGGTTTCAGCAGATGAGTGACATGATCTGAGTTTTAGGAAGATTTTCCCCCAGTTGGATATAGAACAGATTAGATAAAGAGAACATAAGCAAAAAATTTCCATATTTCATTTCATCAAATTAAGTACAAAATTGGTGGTAAGAAAAACCATTGTTTCATATACTGTCTTAGTTTGCCAGGCTGTTATGACAGATACCACAAAAGTGGGTTTGTGTAAACAATAAATATTTATTTCATGACTTTGAAATCTCAAAGTCCAAATTCAAGGCACCAGCAAGTCCACACTTTCTCTCCACTGTCTGCAGCATTCTGGGGCCAGCTTGCCGCAGTCCTCGGGTCTCCTTGGCTCACATCCCTGCCTCCTATCACATGGTACTCCCTCTCTCCTGTGTCTGCTCTTCCGGTTTCCAATGACTTCTGTCTTCTGGCTCCTCTAGTCTGAATTTCCTCTCATTTAATAAGGCCTCCAATCATGAATTAAAGCCAGCTCTTATTCAGTTGACCACACCTAAATAAAATCTTCGAAGGTCCTATTCATAAATGAGTTTACACCCCCAGGAACTCAGATTAAGATTAAGAACATGTCTTTTCGTGTGAGTAAAACTGTTTGAAAATAAACAGAGAGAAACAAGTGCTAGAGAAAATACAAAGCATGAGATGTACCTATTCACTGTTGGTAGGGAAACTGAGAGGTGCAGGCCCTCCTTTGTGGTGGCTCCACAGGAGGCTAGAGGTGGAGTTGCCATATGATCCTGAAACCCTGTTGCTCAGTATATACCTGGAAGAACTGAGAGTGGGGACACAAATGGACAATTGCACACAGATGTTTCTGCAGCAGTGTTCAGAATTCACAATGGGTGGAGGTGGCCGAAGGGTACAATGACAGAGGGAAGGAAGGGGGAACTGTGATGTATACATACAATGGACTCCTGAGTGGCCACAAGAAGGAATGAAGTTGTAAGGCATGCAAATAAGTGAATGAAACTTAAGGACCCTATGTTGAATGAAATGTCAGGAACAAAAAGACGAATATTATCATGTCTCACTCACATGGACTAATTATAATATAAAAACTTGGTGAATTGAAGTCAAGAGCATGGGTTATCAGAATGAAGCCTATTGTAAAAGGTCCTAGATTATAAGCATTTACAGCAGCCACAAATATTCAGGAGGTGTGACTGTTATTTCAAAATTCTGAGATACTGAGCTGTTTGTAAACCACCTGGTCATTCCCAGAAACTTCTGGTATTTATGTGGCACCTGAAAGCCAGAGTTACTGCTCTGAAACTATGAAAGTCAGCATTACCCCATACAGGAACTGTTTAAAAAGTTGAAAAAGGGATCAGACTTAGACTAGAGATATGAATTGTGGGGTGCAGATGAGACAGAGGTCACATGCTCACTGCAGAAATATAGCAAACCTGCCTCTGTGGGAATAGGCACCTGAGGTCCTGAAAAGACTAAAGTGTTGCAAAGCTGCTTGAGTCTGGGGCAGAAGGAGGCCTTGGGAAACATGTGCAACTTTTGACTCATCAAGGCCACAAGGAAGCAGATGGTTCAGCTGTGCTTCCTCCTTCCCCTTTTGTTAGTTACATTTTTTACTTTATCTCACAGAAAATTTATAAATTTATATTATAAAAAATAATATTTTTATTATTATAAAATAAACAGTGCTTAACCTCTCAAGGTCTTTGAGTCTCCATCCAAGCTGAGTCCCACCTAGTCCCAGCTTTAACTATATCTTTGTCTCTTGTGTTTCTTTCTCAATTCCATGTCATCTCCCTTCAAATTCTACGCTGAGCTGTGCTGGTCATGGCAATGAATGAAGCTGATCTGGATAGAACTAAGGTAAATCAGAATACAGGGTAAAGGATGACATGGTCCGTATTTTAAAACTGCAACTTCTGTGTGAGACTAAAGGGAGATGTTTATTTGGTGCAAATTTATATTTTGGGTAGTGCATTTCCTAATTTAACTTGTATGGACAGGTAAGTTGAACACCATAAGTACATAGAATCTTCAATGTTGCATGAGATCTTGTTAGTTCATACAGGTTAGTGTGATGCCCCAGTATATCCCAGAGTAATTTAAGCATTGAACAAAAAAAGTATCTGCCAAGACCCCTTGGCAGACTGGGGAGAGAGAAGGAAATCTTCAACTTCCCCATTTGGGGAATTTTTGATATTCTCACAAGCAGTAGAGACCACTAAATCAATAGGCTGAGCCCTCGATCTAAATCATAGGGTTCACCCCTATGAAACTTATTCCTGCAAAGGTGAATGCTTAAGAGTCACCCCAGAGAACCTCTTTTGTTGCTCAGATGTGGCCTCTCTGTCTAAGCCAACTTGGCAAGTAAACTCACTGCCCTCCCCCCACCATGTGGGACATGACTCCCAGGAATGTAAATCTCCCTGACAATGAGGGACAGAACTCCCAGGATGAGCCAGAACCTGGCATCATGAGATTGAGAAAGCCTTTTGACCAAAAAGAGAGAAATAGGACAAAATAAAGTTTCAGTGGCTAAGAGATTTCAAACAGACTCGAAAGGTTATCTTGGAGGTTATTCTTATGCATTATATAGATGTCCCTTTTTAGTTTATGGTATATTGAAGTGGCTGGAGGGAAGTACCTGAAACTGTTGAGCTGTGTTCCAGTAGCCTTGATTCTTGAAGACAATTGTATAATGATATAGCTCTTACAGTGTGACTGTGTGATTGTGAAAACTTTGTGTCTGCTGCTACTTTTATCCAGGGTATGGACAGATGAGTAAAAAAAAAAAAAAAAA
>PVIY010030927.1:0-30467 GCA_004026745.1 Myrmecophaga tridactyla | reverse complement strand
GGTCTATATTTGTGTATATATGTTGTTGTGTGTTATAGTTATAATAGGAATGTGTGTGTGGGTTTGTGTATGTCTAAAGTGGATAGGCCTATGTGTTGTGTGTATGTGCGTGTGATGGTGTCATGGGTTAAAAGTATATGTGTGAATTGGCTTTAAAGCAGTAATTCTGCATGTGCATGTGTTCTCTGATGTGACCATAAATTAGAAGGGCACAAGAGAGATAAAGTCCCTACCATTTTCTGGACACACCATGTGCATGCAGGACCATGTCAAAATGTCTTGCATGCTCCTGTAAACAGGTAGCTGGAAGTTCCATAGAATCCTGTATTTGGTCAGCATGCAGAGTGCACTGAGTTACTAAGGACAATTTACTGTCAAGATATTGTATAACCAGCATATGGCTATCTCTAAAGAGTAGCCTGAACTCTAGCCAGTAAGCCTATCACATGAGGAAAATGTCATGTAACATGGTGTGCATCCTCTCTGCAGGACATTGGTCGAACTGAAGGAGTGTCTTAGACCCCCTGCATATAAGACCCAGGTCAAACATACATACAGGGGGCAGAGGGGAGGAGCATCCTCATGAAGCTCAGCTCTCATTTTTCAATAGACAGTGTTAAGTAATAAGTTAATTAAATTGATTGATGCATCTCATAATAATTTGCTGCTTTGGGAAGACGTACTTAACTCAATAAAGGAATGGAAGCCCACTTTAGAGGGAGGATCTAGGTAATGTACATGTCTTAAAAGTGAGAATCTAGAGGACAGGGATATATTTTTAAAATCAGTGTACATAGAATTGAAAGAGAAACAGTAATGCTAAGAATAAGACATTCAGAGATTGAAGCTAACTTACGTGGCCTGAGATGAGTTTGCATGCAGGAAAATGGGTTAGATATTGTGAAAGTTGCATGAATACAAGTTGAACAGATATCTACTGAATACAAGGAAATATGGGGATGAATTTCAAATACATGAACACAGTGTGGAATTGTGTTAAGTAGAGTTTGACGATTTGACCCTAGGTCATTCAAAGCCAAATTCTAGGGAGCTATTTTGAACGCTGTGATTTTAAAAAGAACACAATATGACATGTATTTTCAGGAGAATAATAACTGCAGGCCTGAGTCATGCATCATAGTTGAGATGCCAAGGGTCTTTCAAACAACTTGTGAGATCATGGCACCCAGGCAGGTTCTTGGAGAAATTAACTCAGGAGGGCTCAACATACATTGCAGCAGTCCATGGACCATGTTGGACATTTAGTTTGTATGACTAACAATCCATTCTCTCAGTGTTACCTGTAGGAAGTCCTAAATGACTGATGAGACCAGAATGAAGCGTATTTACCTCATGAACATCATGACCCTTGATGGACTTCAGGTATACTCAGGTTGCCCTGTGACCTAGAAATGTGGATTCATAAAGCAGAGAATATCCTGTGGGTCCTCTGATACTCAGTGTGTTAGGTTCCTTCTCGCAGATTTTGACATCAGAGCAGGGGACACCTATTATCAAACATGTTGTCAGATTTATACTATTAGAAACCCAGACCTATCTGGTCCCTGTGTTTTCTATAATTTACTTCCCTGCCTGGAGTAAACCTGAGTATGTAATGACAAGCTCATGAATATGCAAAGAATCTGAGGCCTATTGTGTTTAATGCAGATTCTCTCTGCCCAGAGAATTTCACACAATTTCTATGCCACCTTTAACTGAAGCCCATGTGAACATAGCTCCTTCACCAAGGACTGTGTTTGTAAAATTGGCATATTTGTGGCAGTGGATACAAGGCAGTTTTCCTGACTCCTGTCTACTCTATACAGGTGTCCACCCCAGGTGCAGCTGGTGCTATCTAGGGCTATGGTGAAGAAGGAAAGAGAGTTGTGGAAGTTCTCTGGCAAGTCGTTTTGTTTTATTTTCTCTATTTTCAGATGTAGTGAGTGTGGCAGGCTGGTCGACAAGACCCTGAGTGGAAGGGATTGGCCATTATGAACTTTAGTGGAATAAACGGTGCAAGGAAGTTAGAGGCAGTGTCACCATGACCAGTTACTCATCCATGAGCACAGTCGTCCTTGAGCTAGCCAGTCTGAGATCTAATAATTAGGTCCCATACTACTGTGATAGAGACAGTGTGAAAACCTCCCAACTGGAAGGTGCCATTAACTTTAAGGAAGATGGCAGGTGTGCTGGTATGATCCAATGACAAGGGCAGTGTTTGTGAATAGGGAATAATAGAGAGCAGTAATTATTCTAACTGGTTATGGACATTTCCATACAACAAACTACCTATTACCAAATTCAAGGAGAGTGGAGATTTTATAACGAAGAAAGATATTACAAGCATTCATGGGGGGGTTGTATAGACATGATGCTTTCCTATCATTTGAGCAAAATCCTTGCAGCATATTTTTTTTTATCTGTGGTGATTGTAGAGGTAACTCCAAAAGAAATTTTAAAACCATCTTCCAAGGTTGCTAGGCATTTTGCTTTCCCATAAGGATTGTATGAATAACCCTGTTTCTCAGTATCCTCATGGCATTTAGTTTTATCATTATTTGTAATTCAGCCATTGTCATATTAGAGGAGTAGGAATATTTTTGTTCTATTTTAATTTGCATTTCCCTAAAGATGCACATTTTCTTATTTGTCTGTGAGTTCTTAGTTCATGTACAAGGCCCATTTTTAGTTTAGTTAATTTTATTCAATTATAACATCCTAGTATATAATGATTCAAGTACATAAAAATTATCTGACTACCAATATCCTCAGTCTGTACATCGCATTTTCATTTTCTAACAGTGTCTTTCACAGAACAAAATGTAAAACTTAGATTTCTTATTTTCCCCATCGATCATTTTTTAAAACATCCATTGCTATAGTCAAGGTCAGCAATTATTTTTCCAGATCTACTTAATTAAAGCTCACATTCCAAGGTGGTGTTTAGGTTCTATCTCCTACAAGCAGGCAATGTGTAACTAAGTTACTTGAAATTTTTTTGTATGGATGATTTGTCTCTAATCTGTCAATAATTTCATTTATTCAAGAAGTATTAAGAACAGTATGGACCCTGGGATATTTATTGTGTTTGCCTTAGCAATACTGATTATTTTAATATTTTTTATTTCATGGGAATTCCTTACTGAATTTTGTTTACATTTACTGAAGAGGTACCTTAAAATGAGGTTAAAAGCAGGTTCTCGCTGATAAATCTTTTGATAAGCATAATTACCTGTTTGGAGATCATGAAGTGTTTGTGAGTAAAACTTGTTGAGGACAAATCCTTAACTTGTTGTGGCTAAGTATGGTTAAATGCATAAATATTTTAAAATATTTTCCAGTGTATGCATGCGAATAGTCAAATATCAAGGATAAGTCACTGAAATTGAAGGCCAAGTATTGCCGGTAAACCTCTAGTAGCCTGAAGAGGCAAAGAAGGTGTCTCCCCTACATTTTTCAGACTTCTAGCCATCAGAATTCTAAGAGAATATATTTCCTTTGTGTTGAGTCTTAGCATTTGTGATAATTTGTTGAACTAACTCTATAACAGCAATGCAGTCCAATAAGGTGGTCTTCATTAACCTATTCATGGTTTCCTGATGTTTCCAAATCTTGATCTCTATGACAAAGCCATTGGATTTTAGATTGAGTGAAAGTGTTTTCTGATATATCTGAGATAGGACATACACGACTCTTGACAAGAGAGATTCACTCTGAATGGTTTACAGAAGGGATAAGCTTATTAAAATCAGAGTAAACTCACTGCTCAAGATGCAGTGCCACTTGAGAAATCACCTAAGACCTTCCACCTGTCACTGAATTTGGGATTTATGGTTGAGAACCTGTAAGTCAGCAGTGGTGGAAAGCACAGAACAGCTCCATACTCTACTCAGTGCACGCTGCCCTAAGCCTGCAACCTCATCTTAACATGCTCATTCAGATAATGACTACATTGGAGTTTGCGTTAGATATTCTATGTGAAATATAGAGCATGGGCCCAGTTCTCTTAGATATTATCATCAATGTTATTAATCTGACTATAATTTTTCAGAAACATGAAGAAGCCTATGTGATTTCTCATCTTAGATCAAGGTGGTTGCACAGTGAGCAACGGTTCTGTGTCACTTCCTGACAGGACACACCTGTGCAAGGGAAGGTGCACTCCCTCAGCCTCATTGTTTTCATTACTACTTTTAGCAATGTAAAAAAACTTAAAAAAACATTTGTTCCCTGTCTGATCATGAACAAAACTTGAATGTTTCATTTTGCAACTTGGCTAAATGTAAATACTAGTATAGTGAATCACATGGTAAATAATTAATATTCCTGAGTATAAGGGAAAAGAAAGGAGACTGAGCTGTATTAAAAGGACAAGTGAATACAAGTCAGCCTTCAGTTTAAGACCTGGAAATATTGCCTTGCCTAGTGTGAATCAGTGGAGGGGGAGAGACAACATCCAACATCCAGGTTACTCACCAGGTGCTCACCTAGGCTTTCACAAATGCAGTAATGTCTATCCTGGCTTAGGGCACTTGGAGGGAGAGAGATAGAAGTACGTGCCCATGAAGAAGAAATACAGTAGGATTGCCTAAGATTCTGTGAATGAGCAGCATTTGCTAGTTTCTGTCTGTCTCTGAAAGCAACAACAACAACAACATCAGGACATAAAATAGTTTTTGACAATAGGGAAGTTATTAAATAAATACTGGTATGAAGAGCCCATTGAAATGCAATGATATGCCTTTCTATGTTACCAGTGATGAAAACAATGCAAGGATATATCTACCATGCCCCATGTAAGAATGAAATGTTGGTCGTGGGTTTCCTATTGAGAAGGTAGGAAGGTCCATCCTATGACTTTTTACAAATTCCATGTAAGGTATAGAAATCCTTGAAAAGTAGAATAAGGTTTTATCTATTTACCATTTTAACTTATGACATGTGAAATTAGTTACTATGATGGACAGCTGTTTTAATCATTCTGTGGCTCTGTGAACAAAGAGGAGAATATCTATGCTATGTATACAATAATGACTTTGATTGTACCCTGATATTATAAATTTGAAATTAGAATCTAGTAATTAAATAACAAATTTTCCATAATTTAAATGTAATTACTCCAAAACCTGTACCGTTGTTTTCACTGAGACTTTCTGAGGGGCCAACTCACCAATTCCAGGGAAAATATGAAAATCATTCTGAGTCTGCAAATGGATGACGTGGCATCTCGTTATGCAGCCATGCAATTCTGTCCAGAAGAGAGAATGAGGTGAAGGACGTGAGAACCTAGACAAAAATAAGCAGTGCTCAGGACTCACTGACAAAGGATATTCACAAAGGTTGGTTTCCCTGCAGGGTCAGAAACTACCCCGCCACCAACAAGTTTTCCAGGGAACCTCTGTCGCCTTATGATTCTGTGCTTCCACTGAAGACACTGAATTAGGAAAGTGTCACAGTAACATAAGGAAATATTTTCACATGCACACAGGGCAGAGTGTCCCTTATGGAGGCAGAAATGTCTTTACTAGTGGTCACCAGGGTCTGAGTTCTGAGAAGTTCAAGGCAGCCTGGTGTCACATTTCTATTCTAATCCCAGCTCAGTGAGTTTCCCTGATAAGGACAGTCTTTGTTATACAGCTTAATACTGATAGGGAGTCTATGTTCAGGTCTGTAAATTGTAAACCTTAATTTAATTTCATATCTGATTATCCTATTCAAGCAAACATGTGCACTTCAGACACTGCACTGCTCTGACTCATTGTTTCTACTTCTAATGGATATTGCTTCTCCAGTTCAGGCTTGCAATCATGTTGTCTCAAGTCAAAATTAACCATAAAAGAAGACATATATCTACCAGAGAGGGTCTTCCTAAGTATTGCTCCAATAATCAGTCTTTTGAATAGGGCTACACTTTCTAGAGAACATTAGGGTGATATTTTTAGAGAAAAGCAGCTGGGCCCTTGTTCCATCATGTCCCTGTAAATGGAAAAATGGGAGATTTCCTTGGCAGAACACACAATTTTTTTTATTGAAAGGGAAACATAATTTTATTTGCTTCAACTTGATGACTTGTAGAAGCAAGGATGCAGCCCACAAACAATTGCAATCAGTATATTTATCCTAGTTGCACTGCCCCTTAAATCTTTGCTCTATTGAGGAGTAGCGATGCTATCTTATTATTAAAGATTAATGTAGATGTAGACAAATTGATATAATTTTCATGTTTTGTCTCCGTGGACAAAGATATTTGTGCAGACAAAGTTCCACACTTTCTCCATGCTGTCATCAACTCCCACAAAGAAAGGGTAGATCTTTATCTCACTGTGGAGAGGTGGATCCTGCACACCTGAGAGAATGCAGAGACCACCAATTCCATTTCTGTGGTCAGGAAATCTTGTGTGAGATGAATTGAGCTGTCCCACTGCCACTGAAAGCTAATTAAAACTAATGATTTGTGGTATTCAGAATTAGAATTCTCCTTAGGCAACTACATTTCACTCAACCCACTGTAACTAAATATATAAAATTGCCACTGTGGATTGACAACAGCAAAATGGACTAGATAATAATTCCCAATTCTTATCTCTCTAAAAGGCAGAAATTTTCTGGACTAAAGTTTCTTGGTATAATGTGTGTGTGTGTGTGTGTGTCTTTGTTTCCCTGGAATTAGAGATACATTGATCCTTTTCTCCAAATAATACACAGTTCCTTTTTATATCTGTCTTTTTGACCAGCTTTTTCAAACAATTTTCTGTTCTGGAACAGGAAATGTGGGCTAGGAAAAAGAGGAATCCCAGTTAGTGGGCTGTGTTGCCTGAGGACCAAGCCAGCCTCCAGTTCCCATGGAAGCACTGAGAAAGGGATGTCCTCACCCTCCTTTACATATTTTTTAAAACACTTATTTATTGTATAATATATGTACAGAGCAAAGAAATAAAAGAAGCAATAATTTTCAAAGCAATCTTCAACAAGTAGTTACAGGCAGATCCCGGAGTTTGTCATGGGCTACCATATAATACTCTCCAAATTTTCTTCTTGCTGCTCCAAATACCGGAGGCTAGAAGGCTTAAACATTATTTTACAACCATTTTGACTTATCTTCTTTCTTTTTTGCAAAAATAAACATATATACAAAAAACAATTTATTTCATAGCACAGCACCATAATTAGTTGTAGAACATATGTCAGTTATGGGTTACAGTTCCACAAATTTAGGTTTTTACTTCCAGCTGCTATAAAATACTGGAGATTAAAAGAGATAGCAATGTAATGATTCAGCAATGATATCCATTTGTTAAAGCCTGTCTTTACTGTATAACCCCACCATCACTTTTGATCCTTCTATCCCTCTCCTTAGGTGGTGTTTTGGCTATGGCAATTTAACTTTTTCATTTTGGAAGGGTCTGTCAATAATATGAGGTAAGGAGTAGGACCTATCTGATGTTCTGGAGAGACTGGGCACTTTAGGTTTCAGTACCTGGTCAAGGCACCTTTTGGGAAGTTGTAGGTTTCTGGAAAGTTACACTAGTGAATGGAACCCCTCTGGAATCTTATCTACTGCCCTAGGTGTTCTTTAGGATTGGCTGGAATGGTCCTGGTTGGGGTTTGGCAGATTATGACAGGTAGCAATGTCTATCTGAAGCTTGTGTAAGAGCCATCTCCAGAGTAGCCTTGCAACTCTATTTGCACTCTCTCTGTCACTGATACTTTATTAGTTACATTTCTTTTCCACCTTGTGGTCAGGATGGAATTGTTGATCCTATGGTACCTGGGGCCAGATTCATCCCTGGAAAACATCTTCCATGTTGCCAGGGAGACTTTCAACATGTTCATGTCCCACATAGGGAAGAGGGCAATGATTTCACTTGCAGAGTTGAGCTTAGAGAATGTGAGGCCACATCTGAGCAACAAAAGAGATCCATCAGAAGTAACTCTGAGGTGTACCTATAGATAGAGTAAGCTTCTCTGTTACCTACATAAGCTTCACAAGAGTAAGCTTCAAGAACAATGGCATACCCTCCTAATTTGGGTGTCCCTAGAGTTTGACACAGTATCAGGGGATTTCCTGATGGTAAAGTTTAGCAGTTTCATATTTTCCCCAATTCTAACAGTCGACTTTGCCAATAGTTTTTGATTATCTGCTTAGTATGCTTTATCATTTATCCAGGCATTACATTAAGCTATACAGATTCAAAGGACCTCTTTCATATTCTGTGTTCCCTGTGTTTCAAATGCTCAAATGAGCTACGAGGATAAGTTCAGTTAGACTACATGCTGCAATAATATTAGTTCCAGAACAAATAAGTCTTTCTTTGTTTGGTTTCTAAGAGTATATGTGGTTCTAAAACATAGATATGTCCTCCTTACCAATGCATTCTGAATTAATTTAACACCAATCTGATCATCTTTTTTCTCATCTCTAAATATCAAGTAATTATATATATATACATTTTATATATATAAATATTATAAATAAATAAATAAATAAATAAATAAAAGCATCTCAAAATCCAGAAATAATAATTAACACTCTGGACTAAATGTGCCTGCTATAAAATCCTACAATCTAGGCTCTTCTCTTCTTGTAACCATATTCTTTTGTTTCTGGGTTATTTTGCTTCAGCAAATGTCTAGCCTGTTCATTCACATTGTTGCTTGCCTCATGACTTTGTTCCTTTTACATAGCAGCACAACTTTCATTCATGAGCATACACCAAAGCTTGCCAATCTATTTCTCTGTCAGTGCATACTTCAGCCACCTGCATTCCTCAAAGATCATGTATTGTGCCCAAAGTCTAAAATCCATCCATACTCTCAACTTTAGATGATTTCTTTGTTCCCAATATAAATAAAACCAAAACCACACCCTCACTAAATAGGAAATCTAATCTTCCTCTTAACTCTTGTTCTTACCCACATTATTTACCTCTGCTGTTGCTGTGGTAGTGTTGACATTTTCCTTTTAAACATAGCCCATAGCTTGTGTTCTGGTTTGTTGGCTGCCATAATGTAAAGTAGTAGAAATGGAATGGCTTTTAAAATGGGGAGTTTAATAAGTTGTTAGTTTACACTTCTAAGGCTGAGAAAAGTCCAATTAAATCCAGTCTATTGAAATGTCCAATCAAAGGCATCCAGGAAAAAATACCTTGGTTCAAGAAGGCCAATGAAGTTCAGGGTTTCTCTCTGAAGTGAGAAGGGAAATAGCAAATAGGGTCAGGGTTTCTCTCTCCTCTGGAAAGGCATGTGGCAAACATAGCATCATCTGCTAGCTTTCTCTCCTGCCTTCCCTTCTCTGAAGCTCCCTAGGAGATGTTTTCCTTCTTAATTTCAAAAGGCCACTGTCTGGTGGACTCTGCTTATCATGACTATGTCATTCTGATCTGCTCTCTCTGAATCTCTCATTCTCCAAACTATTTTCTCTTTTATAGGACTCCAGTAACTAATCAACACCCAGCCATTTGGGTGGAGACATCGCATCACCTAATGCAGTTTAGCAACCACTCTTGATTAAATCAAATCTCAAGGAAGATGATCGAATTACATTTTTGATCGTACAGTATTGAATAGTAATTGTTCTGCCTTCATGAAATGGGATTTAGATTAAATCATGGCTTTTCTAGGGGACATACAGACTTTCAAACCAGCACAGCATGCAATAGCAATTTTCCACCTGTACCCTAGACCTAAGCACTCTTTGTACATGAATCACAACTGTGAAGTTGTTCCTGAAAGAACAGATTTATATTTCTAGTGTTACTTAGTGGGACATGTAGATCTATATGACCCATTTCAATTGTGTTCATCATCAAAATGGTAATATTACTTATAACCCACTAGAGAACTGCCTTCAACTCTATCTATTCTCATACATTTGAGCTCATACTTATTAGCTAACTGTTCACCCATCCCCAAATTCTATGTATCTCTAAGTACCCTATATTCTATGTAATATGCCTCTGATTTTACCTTTACCATGGTCATCAATGTGAAATCCTACAGCATCCATACTTATATTTCTGGCTTATTTCACTCAGCAATATGTCCTCAGGTCTCATCCATCTTGTCATGTGATTCAGGATACAATTTTGTCTTACTGCTGCATAACTTTCCTCGTGAGTATATACCACATCTTGTTAATCCACACATCGGTTGATGGACATTTGGTTTGTTCCCATCTTTTGGTGACTGTAAATAATGCTGTTATGAACATCAGTGCAAATACCTGTTGGTGTCATTGCTTTCAGCTCTTCTTAGTATATAACAAGTAGTGTTATTGCTGGGTGATAGTGTAACTTGATATTTATTTTCCTAAGGAATGGCCAAATAGTCTACCATTGTAGCTGTCCCATTATGTATTCCCAGCAGCAGTGCATATGTGTCCCAATTTCTTCACATCCTCTGCAGCATTTATAGTTTTCTATTTTTTAAGAGCACCCATTTTTATAGGTGTGAGGTGGTAGCTCATCGTAGCCTTAATCTGCATTTCACTTATGGCCAATGAAAATGGACATCTCTTCAACTGCTTTTTAGCCAGCTGTGTTTGCTCTTTGGAAAAATGTCTATTCATATCTTTAGCCCATTTTATAATTGGGTTGTTTGTACTTTTGTTATTGAGTTGTATGATTTCTTTATGTATACAGGATATCAAACCTTTGTTCAATATGTGATTTTTAAGTAATTTCTCCCACTGAGGTGGCTACCTCTTCACCTTTTTTACAAAGTTTTATGAGTTACAGAAGCATTTGATTTTGAGGACTTCCCATTTATCTGTTTTTTCTTTTGTTGTTTTTGCTTTGGGTGTAAAGTTTAGGAAGCTACCTCCTATTACTATGTCTTAAAGATGCTTCCCTATATTTTCTTCTAGAAGGCTTATGGTGCTAGTACTTACTTTTAGGTGTTTGATCCACTTTGAGTTCATTTTTTATAGTGTGTATGATAGGGGTCCTTTTTCAGTCTTTTGGCTATTGATATCCAGTTCTTCCATGTCCATTTATTGAAAGAACTATTTTGTCCCGGTTCAAAGGATTTGGGGGCCTTACCAAAAATCAGTTGACTATAGATTTAGTGTTCTATTTCTGTACCCTTGAGTTCATTTGATAGATCAATGCTTCTATCTTTGTTCTAGGACCATATTGTCTTGACCACTGTGTCTTTATAATAGGTTTTCAAGTCAGGGAGTGTTAATCCTCCCACTTTCATCTTCTTTTTTAGGATATTTTTAGCTCTTCGGGGGTGTCTTTCCCTTCCAGATGTATTTGCTACCTAGCTTTTCAAAGTCTTCAAAGTAGGTTGTTGAAATTTTCATTTGGTACTGTGCTGAATCTGTAGATTAATTTGGGTAGAATTGTCACCTTAACTATATTTACCTTTCCTATGCATGAGCAGAAATTATATTAGCTTCATAAAGTGAGTTAGGGATATTTAAGTTTTCCTCAGTTTTTTTGAAAAATATGAGTAGGGTTGGTGTTAGTTCTTTTTCGAATGTTGGATAAAATTCACCTTTGATGCCATCTAACCCTTGGTTTCCTGTGTAGGAAGATATTTTGATGACTGATTGATCTCTTTACTTGTAATTGGTATGTTGAGATCTTCTATTTCTTCCTGAGTCAGTGTAGCTTGTTCATGTGTTTCCAGGAATTTGTCCATTTCATCTAAGTTGTCAAGTTTGTTGGCAAATAGATGCTTATGGTTTCCTCATGTAATTTATTTTATTTCTTCAGCATCTGTGGTGCCACCCACCTCTTCAGTTCTGATTTTATTTGCATTCTCTCTCTCTCTCTCTCTCTCTCTCTCTGTGTGTGTGTGTGTGTGTTTCTGTCTGTTTTCCTACTAGCTCACAATTTATATTGATTTTCTCA
Source organism: Myrmecophaga tridactyla (assembly GCA_004026745.1). Classification (NCBI taxonomy): domain Eukaryota; kingdom Metazoa; phylum Chordata; class Mammalia; order Pilosa; family Myrmecophagidae; genus Myrmecophaga; species Myrmecophaga tridactyla. The sequence goes on along the minus strand of PVIY010030927.1, from coordinate 18,609 downwards.
AACAACCAGCTTTTGATTTCATTCATTCTTTTTATTGCTCTTTTATTCACCCATTCATTCAACTCTGTGTAGCTTTGTTATTTCTCTTGTTATATTTGCTCTGGGGTTATTTTGCTATTCTTTCTCAAGTTCTTGCAGGTGAGAAGTTAAGTCCTCAATTTTTGCTTTTTCTTTCTTGTTTTAAATGCCTAAATATAGGCATTTAAAGCAATAAATTTCCCTCTGAGCACACATTCTCCATGTCCATAAGTTCTGGTAAGCTGTATTCTCATTTTCATTCTTCTCCAGATAGCTACTGATTTCTCTAGAAACTTTTTCTTTGACCCACTGGTTGTTTAAGAGTGTGTTATTTTATCTCCATATATTTGTGAATGTTCTCATCCTTTGGTGGTTATTGAGATCCAGATTCATTCCATTCTGATAAGAGAAATTGCTTTGAATATTTCAATGTTTTAAAATTAATAAAGACTTGATTTGTGCCCCAGCATATGGTCTATCCTGTAATATATTCCATGAGCACTAGAAAATAATTTATAAACCTGTATTTTGGGGTGTAGTGTCTTATATATATCTCTTAGGTCTAATTCATTTATCAACTTTTTTTTTAACTCCTCTGTTTCCATGTTGATCTTCTGTCTGGTTATTCTATGTACAGAGGAGAATGGTATAGTGAAGTCTCCTACTATTATCGTTGAATCATCTATCACTCCCTTCAGTTTTGCCAATGTCTGTGTCATGTACTTTGAATCTCCTTGCTTGGGAGAATATATTTACGATTGTTATATCTTCTTGGTGAATTATCACTTTAATTATGATATAGTGTCATTGTTTGTCTCTTATGATCTCTTTACATTTAAAGTATATTATGTTCAATATCAATATAGTTACTCCTGTTATCTTCTGGTTACAATTTGCATGGAACAACTTTTTCCATCCTTTCACTTTTTCTTTGCATCCTTTTGTCTAATATGAGTTTCTAATGAGCAGCATATAGCTGGATTATATTTCTTAATCCATTCGCCAATCTGGTAAGTTTTCTCTGTTAGCATTCATAGTTATTACAGAAAGATATTTCTTGAATCCATAGTCTTAATTTTTTTTTATTTTGTTTGTCTGTTCTGTATATTTTTTTTTCTTTTTTCTCTTCTGATCCTTTAAGTTACTCTTACTGGTATTCCTCAATTCCTTGCCCTCCTCCAGACTTCCCTCTCCTGTTTTTTATTTCTTCTTTGTTTATAGCCAGAAGAATGCACTTTAATATTTCTTGTAGGCCCAGTCTCTTGTTGACAAATTCTTTCAGGATTTTTTTCTGGGAAAATTTTAATCTCTCCCTCAGTTTTTTTTTTGTTTGTTTTTGTATGGGCTGGCACCAGGAATTGAACTTAGGTCTCCAGCCTGGCAGGCAAGAACTCTGCCACTGCACCACCATTGCCTGCACTCTCCCTCAGTTTTGAAGGACAGTTTGGCTGGGTACATAATTCTTGGTTGGAAGGCTTTCTTTCAGGATCTTAAATATGTCACACGATCACCTTCTCACCTCCATAGTGCCAGTTGAGTAGAACAAGTTCAGTCTTATGTGATTTCCCCTGTGTGTAGTAGGGGATTTTTGCTGCTTTCAGAACTTTCTGCTTCTCTTCAACATTTGACAGTCTGACTAGTATGTGTCTTGAGGAAGGCTCTTTTGATTTATTCTGTTTGCAGTTTTTTGGGCTTCTTTGACTTGTATATTTATGTCCCTTATAAGGGTTGGGAAATTTTACACATTTATAACATCAACTACTCTTCCAGATCCCTTACTCCTCTATTCTCCTTCTGGGACACCAATGATTCTTATACTTGCATGCTTTGTTGTGTCTATCACTTTCCTGAGACCCAATTCAATTTTTTCCATCTTTTTTTGTCATTTGCTGTTTTGAGTGTTTGAAATCAGTAATCCTGTCCACTATATCACTTTTTCTTTCTTCTGTCTTTTCAAATCTGCTATTGTGGGCCTATAATATGTTTTATATTTGTTCATCAGAGTCTTTATCTCTGTGATTTCCGCTAATATTCTATTTATTCTTTCAAATTCCAGTTTATGCTCTTCTATTGGTTCTTGATCTCCCTTATGGCATTAGCCATCCCATTTATTTTATTAACTAAACTTATAGTAATATATTTGATTAGTTATTCCAGCATCTGTGTCTCCTCTGGTGTTTTAATTTGGCTGTTAGGCTGGGCTGTATCTATCTGCATTGTGGTATATTTAGTGATCTTCTGTTGGTTTCATTGCATGTAAATATCTTGATTCCTTTACTTTGGGAGTTGATTTCCTTCAGTAGTCTAAAGCCTTGTGTTTGCAGGGAGGATGTGTAGGAGGGTGCTTTGTATGTGGCAGGGCACAACAGTGCAGTGATGTATTGCAGCTCAGGTATAGGTGCAGGTTGGGGATTTCGTTTGGTGCTTGTGAATGCTGGTGGCAAGCAGCCAGGGTGGATGTAGCTGTTCAGGCGCACGTGTCTGGGGTGTGTAACCCTGGTGTGTACTTGTCTATGGCATGGGACCCTTCGTGCACATGCACAGATCTATGGAAGCCTTCATGGGTTGAGGGTGGATGCGATGTGGACACACAGGTCAATGCTTTCTCAGAACTGGGAAGTGTGACTGAGGGCCATGCTCATGAACGGGTCTAGGATATGGCAGAAGGATGAGCACATGCATGAGTCTAAAAGTGCTGTAAACTTATGAGCAGAGCTTAGGAGGGGTGTGGCAAGCCTGGGTATACAGGCATGGACCTACAGAATTTATGCACTGGCAACAGCCAACACAGAGCAAAGAGGGGATTATATTGTTCAGAAAAGGTTCGGAACAGGTAGGCTGGGCTTTTGTTGGATGGAGGCGTGGGGTGCATATGTGAGCTGGGGGTTGGTGGGGCAGGGGCTTGGGATGTAGGGAGTCTGGTCAGGAGATGGTATCTAGGTGTGCAGTGTGTGGTGTGAGTCATGGGTCATAGGGCTGTGCTGATGAGCACAGCACTTTCAAGGAACATGTCTAGCTTACTTTCTGGTCCCCATCCTTCCACCCATGTACTCCTGTGGGCTCCACACTTCTGTGTTAGGATTCAGTTTTCTTTTCTCAGTTTCTCAGTTTTTGCTATCCAGGCTACCCAATGTGGTGCAGAAGGCTCTCTTGAATTGTCATCTCAATTGCCCTACTGCCCCTAATCTACCTTATCCTTGGTGCAGGGATGAACTCAATCTACCATATTTGACCATCTGCCAGGAACACCCAACCCTTTCATCTTTATATGAAAATATGCCTCCACATGCAAAACATCTATTACACAACCAGAAGAAACTTCACCACCCAATTACTTATATCCAGGACCTAACTCAGCCTTGAAAATGCATTCTAGAGATCACCAGCCTAATTTACAAGAAGGCTAAACCCGTTTGGTTCTGACTTTGTCTGGTAGTATCAGACAAATGTCAGTGTATCAGGGAGTCAGTCCCAAAGGCAATAGAGATGATGCTTCAGAGTTATTACTCATTCTCTCTAGGTGCCTTCTATCAGGAGCAGCCCATGCCACTAGGCATATGAAATAATTACATGATAATGAATCTTTTAAGTCAATATCCTACATTAATATTTTAAGAGACTATAAATATAACTGCAGAATTAACCAAATGCAAACATAGGTAAAGACATAATAGGGTCCAGAAAAGAGGTAAATGAAAGAGAAAATAGAAAACAATTGGGACAATGAAAAACTTGAAGCAAGATTTCTTTACATTTGGAAGGTCAACAAAAAGAACAAAATTTATTAAACTGCCGAAGAAAAAGAGAAAGATAGAAGATTTGAAAAATTATACCGACAAATGAAATTTGGGACACTGCTGTCAACCTTACTGAAATCAAAATAATTATAAAGGAACACTATGAAAATTGCATGATCAAGAAAGTTGAGAATCACCAAGGTCACTTGCAATTGCCACCTACAACCAAATACCTGTTCGGGACCATAAATATGTACTGTGTGGTGCTCAAACTTCATGGATGAAAGTAGGAACCCAGGACTACAACACTGGAGGTCCAGGCTCACAGCAACACTGAGCCCAGTTTTAGGACAGATGCATCTTCAGGGAGCTCAGCAATACTGAGTCCAGGGGCCAGGACCAGGGCAGGTCAGGAGAAGCTCAGGAACATACAACCCAGATACCTGGAAGAGGAGCAGGTTGAGGGAGCTTCTGAACATGGAGCCCAGGTACAGGATCAGGGAAGATGCAGGAGTAATTCAGCACCACAGAATCCAGGGGCCAGTATGAGGACTTTTGTGGAGTCAACATAAGGGGGCTCCCTTTCAGCATTTGGGGATACTCATTATGACATATTTCATCATGGTTAAGTAAACCCAGTCTTGAGTCTATTCCATTGGCTTAATATACAGATTAAATGAAATTTCATTACTGGAACTATATTCAAGTAATTTTCTTGATAAGTAAAAATATAAAATTATGTGAAACAAATAATATGCCCAGAAGTCCATTGAAGTGCATCAATAAAACCAAATGCAAACCTCATAGTCAGCACAAAAAACGTGGAGTTGTGGACATATATCATGCATAAAAAAATCAGATTATCCTTCAGCAGTGTCCTCAAAATGACAAAGTTCATCTACCATGAAGAATTAATTTTCTTGCTGCATCTCCCCATAGCAGCACCATGAATGGACTTTCTGAATTTCACATGCACAACATACTTACCTCACAACATGCATTTTGATATTTTCTTTATGTTCCAAATAGTCCTATAAACCTTTGTGATTTTTAGTACCAGATTGACTCATTTGGCATCATATTGTTATCGGACCAATTTGGAATCAGGCTAAAGGTGAATTTCTTACCATATTTATTATTCAATCTTTAACAAATATTACTGCATATCAAGGTTTCATTAGGTCACTTTCAAAATGTTTTCATGATATGAAATGTAGAAAAAATATTCAGAGATGAATCTCACAGGACCTGCCAATATCCGTAACAGGAACTAGAGGGTAAGTGGTTTGACCTGCCCCATTTGCATATATGTGACATAAATGATGAAAGACCAGGGCAGGTGGTACGTGATAGTCATGGTGGTGTGTTTTGAGGACACACACATCTTTTTTGCTATCATGAGGGGTTATACAATTGACATCTTTAATGAAAATATCTGACTGCACTGACAATTTTTTAAATTTTCACTCATGATGTGCCAACTAAGGAATTGTATCAAGAAAGTGGGAATGTGGCCTTAATGCCCTTTCTCCCTACTGATACTTCAAAAACCAACCAGAATCCATCAAGGTCAGGGATGTATACATATGATATAACCCATATTTTTGAAATATATGTAAATAAACACACACACAAGCAAATATATATAATCCCTCAGAATAGGGGCACAGGATACATATAGCAAGAGCCATTCTCGATCCTAGGACCCATTTGACTCCTCACTCGACACATTTCCTGTTGGAAAGTAAAGGAAACAGGGATTGCAGATGGGTTACAGCAGAAGAGGACTGTGTTCTCCCAGGGTGCAGCCAGCTTCCTCCTCACATTTTGCCTCTAAGACAAGGACTTCCCCTCATCTCCTTTCATTTTATTCAAAGTTACCTCCCAAATGCAAATCACCATGTGGCCACAGATGAAACCACAGCACACATTTACTTAAATTCTGGTTCCTTCTCAGTCTGGAAAATATTTCCACAGCATCATGGGCCTCATCTACAAGAACATGGAAGCCTTGTGGCTATTTCTGTTTCTGGTGGCAGCTCCCAAACATGAATGTCTCAGGAATTCAGTCATAATTGTAATAGGGGGATGGATCTGAGCAGATGACTCATTGTGGTTCTCTTTGTTCCCAGGTGTCCTGTCTGAGGTGCAGTTGCAGGAGTCGGGACCTGGACTGGTGAAGCCATCACAGAACCTGTTCCTCATCTGCACAGTGTCTGGATTCTCTTTGTCTAACTACAATGTGCACAGGGTCCTCCAGACTCCAGGAAAAGGGCTAGAGTGGGCTGGCGTAATAGGGAGTAGTGGAAGCACATTCTATAACCCAGCACTTCAGTCCTGACTCAGCATCACAAGGGACACCTCCACGAATGAAGTTTATTTAAATATGAGCAGCATGAGAACAAAGAACACCTATTATTGTGCAAGAGACACAGTGAGCAGGCAAGAATGCTTGCCTGCCACGCCAGAGGACCTGAGTTCAATTCCTGGTGCCTGCCCATGTTAAAAAAAAAAGAGACACCGTGAGAGGAAGTCAGGCTGATCCCAGACACAAACCTTGCCCTCAGTGACAGTCAGTGCAGGGTTGCAGGGGGCGATCCTGACCACCAGAGGGCAGGCTGGGCTGCCTTTGAGCCAATGCTGGCCTTTTTGTGTGTTTCTACCCCTTGTTTTTTTGTTTTGTTTCATTTTGTTTTTGACCTGGGCAGGTTCCTTGAATGGAACCCAGGCCTCCAGCACACAGGTGAAGAATTCTGCCACTGAGCCACCAGCGCACCGCACTGCCCCGTTTTTTCCCCAGATATTTATGACCATGCTTAGTTTATGTTCAGTTGCCTATTTGAGACACCATCCTCTTCAGCTTAAGGTTGCCATTACTCAGTGAAGACAAGGCAGGTGTTTCTAGACATACTCTCCATAGTGGATCCTGTCTCCTCCCACTTTCTACTGGAAAGAGAAAGTAAAGTTTGATTGTAGAAGCAAAGGAAGTTATATTGGCAATTTTGAACCAAATAGTTATTTTCAATAAAGACATAGTCATTTATCAAAGAAGCAAATGTACATTTTGGAGATGAAAAGAAGAATAACTGAAATTAAAAATCACCAGACACTTGAAATGACAGAATTATTAGAATCATTAGAATTGCTAATTAGAGGATACCATTCCTGAACACGTAACAGAAATAATGATGACTATTGGGAACATTTTGAATTATTGTGAGACATAAAATTTAGAAAACTCTGATGAAACAGAATCATGGCAAAAAATATGCACAATGACAAAACTGAATAAAAAAAGTCTCTATAATCTGAATAGACATAAATACCTATGAATAAAAACCAAAATAAACATAGATTCACAGTGTCATTCTACTTGTCATTATAAATGGAGAGAACTACAATCCTTCCAAATTTGGGAAATAGAAGAGAAAGAACACTTCACCACTCAAGGCCCATATTTTCAGAATTTGAAGGAATATAGAGTACTCAGAAAAAAAATAAAAAGCATACAATACCTCCTATGAAAATGGGAACAAATCCCGAACAAAATACAAGATAGAAAAATGGAGTAAATATAAAGATAATTAAGTGTCATAAACAATTGATATTTATCCGAAGGATGCAAGGTTGAATTAAATCACTATAATTGAACCACTATAATATCTGAAATCAATAGAATAATTAGTAAAGTTGCATCTGAACAGAAGTGATGGGTCCCTGGTCAGATGCATAAGAATTTCTGTGCTGTGCTTTGGGTTCCTTCTTTTTACTTCACAATCTGTAGTCCCCAGAAAATCACCACTGAGTCCTTTCTATGCAGGTCCATGATCTATCCCAGATTCAGTCCAGTAAAGTGTATTTCTGTGTGTTCACATAAATATTATTGCATGAATCTGTGTATCTGTGTGTATTTGTGATTATGTGCATACACACACACACACACACACAAACAAACATATGTGTGTAGATTCCTACCCTGTGTTCTGGATTTGGATGGAAGTGTAAACAATATTCCATCTGAGTTTGTGAAGTTAATGTTCTTAGGTAAACTCCAAAGGATTTAAAGGAAAGATAAACTTCTCCTTCCTCAGATGGTAGAAGGAGCAAGAGAGTAAACCTTGCATGGCCACAGGAGCAGGTTCAGTCCTTGGTGTCACCCAGGATCAGGTCTCTGTGCTTATTAAAATCCCTTATACATTCTGATGCTTTCCACGGTATGGCAGAGCATGCGCATCTTCAATATGTGAGTTTGAAGAGGATTGAGAACCGAAAAAGCAGACTCACAATGTTCATTTACTTTTCACTTCCCCAAACAGCATCCTTGATTAAGTGGCTACTGCTTCAAACTTTTAGTTTCCTGCCTTCAAGCAGACAGATTTCTTCTGAACACTCTCCTATTGTTACTTTTCTCAGTTTCTACTTTCCTCAGCATTACAAACCACAAGGGGTACTCGTGGTCCCTTTCTTTCACATGAAATGCAGACAGAGGCACATGTGACTTGGAATTGTGCATGTGACTAGAGGCTCCTTTTCATATGTGTTAGTTCACATTTCCTCCTGGTCCATATTTCCTGCATTATAAGTGACAGAGATGAGATCATGAGACAGGGATACTGTAATATCACTGTAGAAATTATACTTAACTTTTCTCAATCTAACATGATTACCAGTTATGCAATAAAATCCTGTCCCTTTTACTCAAGAACATTTCCACTCATTTAAGATGTATTTACTTATTGCCTGCTAAATGCAATGGGAATTTATTCATAATTAGAGAGAATCAATCATGTTCATCCACAGATAATTCTTCTGGATATATGAAAACACCACATAATGACATAAATTTTATGCTTATTGTCACAAGACCTGGTCCTCTGACCTGTGATCACTGTACATAGAAGTTCCCTGAAATGAACTGGTGTCCAGATACAGGGAGCACCAATCAATTCTTCCCCTCTTTATACACAAACATGCCTTCCTCATATAAATCACACTCTGGCATTTTGCAGGACATCACAGCCCTTCTTTTACTGAATCAGGTTTTTCATCTTTCTCTATACATATTTGTGGGATTCATGGGTTTACCCCAAAAAACATGAAATCATGTTGGCACATCCAGTCCTTTTTCTTCTCCCAAGTGCAGATGCAGGAATCAGGTCCAGGGCCGATGAAGCCCTCACACATCCCTTCCTTCACCTGCACTGTCTGTGTTCTCTATCACAATCAGTCATTACTGCTGAAGGTGGATCCTCCAGCTTAAAGGGGGTTTCAGTAGGTGGGATGCCTCAGTGCTGATAGTGACATAAAGAATAACCTGTCACTCTATGGATGGTTCTGGCTACAGAGGCAGTTCCAAGAAGCAGTTTTCTCTGCAACTCAGTCTGTGTAGGGATTAGGACCCTGTCATGTAATGTTATGGGGAACACAAGTAAATGGCAGGCAGTGTGAGTCCAGATACCACCTTGTTCTTCAGTGTATGCATGAAAGGGCTCGGCTTCAAAGGGTGTTCAGGACCCATCAGTCCCAGCGGATCACCCTCAGAGGTCTGGGTTCATACTCTGGGAAGTTTCAGATGATTTTCCACTCAAGTTCTGATATTTTCCTTCCTTCATGAACAGACGACAACCCATTAAGACCTTCCAAATCCTTCCATACATGGCCATTTTTATCTGAATTGCATTCACAATGCAGACTTTCTCAAATCAGATATTCATTTGATAAATTTATTTTTACTTTCCTTCCTTTTCCTCTTCTGGATGGGTGCAGGGAAGGTAAGGGGCATAATTTGATATTAAATATCATTTTTGCTATAGGAATTTCGTAGATGCTCTTTGTCAGTTTTAGAATGCTCCCTTCCCTTCCAGGTTTGACACAATTGAATCTCACGGTAGATATTGATTTTGACAATACATGTTTCTGCACCTGTTGAGAATATAAGCTCTTCATATTTTATTTCATGAGCTTAGCAAAGAAAATGAATTAGCTTTCAAGTTTTTCTGAGCCATGTATCTTCATTAATGGATAATGTGTCAAGTATCCTTCCTGTAAATGTACAAGTTTATTGGGTTATAATTTTCTTCACATAGTGACAATTTCACTTTTTATTAGGACATCCTATCCTTTTAAATTATTTGGTGATTTTCCCAGTTTATATGTTTACAGATAGATTTAACATAAGAATGATGTTAAATTTATTTACAAGCATTTCAAATTACTACCAAGAAAATAAAAGAAGAACAGATTTTTTGTGTTGCAATGAATTTATCTGTGAGTAATGCAATTACTTAGTAGATATAGAAATATTGATATTATTTGTAAATTCTCAGTAAGAATTGTTTCAGGAACACTTTTAGAAATTTTCATTGCATTTGCCTTCTACTCTTTTCATGTATATTTTAGATACTATTATCTTATTATATCTTTTATTACCTGTAGTATGTGCAATGGCAATCTGCTTTCAAACACAATATTGATTATTTGTGTTATTTCTATTCTTTTGGTCAATTTAGATAGTGCCTTAGTTTGTTGGAAAGTAATAATATTGTCATTAAACAATATCTCATTTTATTAATTTATGCTATCTATTCCATTTCATTTATTTCTTCTATCTTTATTATCTGCTTGCTTATTCTAATCTTTTGTTCATTTTGCTCTCCTTTATAATAATTAATGCTTTCATCATTACATTGCTTCTAGTAATATATAATACTGATATTACAGATGTATCTTTTTGGGGTCCAATGAGTGGAATGTGTTTGTTTGAATCTGTTGCATTTTCCAGAAAATCTTTGTATTTTAATCCTCATTAAATAATACTGGGTGGAATTTTTTTGAATGTTTCTATGGAGATGTGACCAACTCAAATGTGTGTCTCCATCCATTCAAGGTGGGCTTGCAAGTGGAGAACATTAAGAGGGAACCATTTTTATAAAAAACATAGAGCTGGAGTGGCGAGAGTCATAAGAGCCACCATAAACATCAGAGCTAACTGGAAGCCATCAAAGAGAAACTAGCAGATATCGCCATGTGCCTTTACAGCTAAGAGAGAAACCATGGACATCATTGGCCTTCTTGAACCAAGCTATCTTTCACTGGATTCACAAGATTGGACATTTTCATTGCTTTGTCTGAAATCAGACATTTTCACAGCCTTACAACTGTGGACTTGCAACTTAATGAATTCCCCTTCTTTCGAGCCATTCTGTTTCTGTTATATCTCATGAGTCACATGCACATATGCATCATCCACATTACCTTCATGTCTGAATCACTGAGATGCTCACATATAGAAGCTGCCACCAGAAAGATGAAGAACCACAAGGTTTTTATATTCCTGTGGATGAAATCCTCATCTCTCAGAAACTGTGTTCCAGAGTGAGGATGGTTAACTGATGATTGGCATGCTTGGAAGCATCTTTGTATGAAAAGAACAAGGGACGGGAAAGGTCAACATTCCTGAAGCTACCTTGAGAAGAAAAGGCTGGTCATGTTCTTGGAGAGTAGTACCAACATTTCAGAATCCCTTTTTCCATGCTGAAAAATGAGCAGAAGGAACTGGTGAAGAAGACAGATGTTGTCAAACATCAACAATGACTGTGGAACAGGGTCAATACATATCTATTTTCAGTGATAATTATGCATCAACATCATATCTGGAACTATTGTCTCTGAGATTAACTATTTATTCTTCATTTAAATTGGGAGCTTTGTGTGGTTTGGCACTGTCTTCACAATTTTACTGTTATGTTTCCATATTGTCAGTTTACGGGACCATTTATAACTTAACAAACTTATTTGATACTGTCACCTCAGGATTAATTCTTATTTTTCTGCCTCAGGAAGCAGAATTTCTTCTGTGAGCCCTCATCCATGAACTGCCTATTGACATAAAGAAGACATGCTCTGGATCACCCCTGAGATAGCAATACAGAACAACTGAGGCAACTCAAACTTCCTTAACTTCAGTCTCAGTTTTGCAGTGAAAAATTTATGTTCCTCTGTCTCTAACATCCTTTTTAAATTTATTATATCTTGAGGAGCCTCAAATGCAGCATTTTGTAGCCTGTTGATTCACAAATATAAATTAGGTAAATGAAATAATAAGGCACAGGAAACACATCATTAGAAAGGGAACAAGTGAGTGAAGCAGCAACCTCAGATGAACAAAATTCTACCTCGACAGCAATGCCAATGATGTTAATGGCAGAATTGGAGGAGTAAGAAGAAATTCAGCAGGTAGTTTTGAATGCCTCATATAATTTGGAACAACTGGGAGAGAAGTGATGAAGGTAAAGCAGAGCAGTAGAGATGGGATATCTGCATGGGATATGCCAGAAAGACACACTAGACTAGATGAGGCTATAGGATTATTATATAGGTACAGCATTGAGGACTGAGAAAATAAATTCTTCCATTTCACTCTCAAGCTTGGTAGGAACAAATAATTACCTGGGATGGGACTGAGCTGATGATATTTTGTGGAGCTAGAAAGGGAAATAAGTAAAGGGATATGAAGGACATATGAATATTGGTAACTACAGTAATGGCTTATGGAAATGGAAATAATAGTGGTGGATAGAGGAAGATAAGAAAGTTATTAGAACAGGACTCACAAAACACAGTGAGAGAGGGGGTGTTACTGTAGCTTACTGACAGAGTTATCACCTGCCATGCTGGAGATCCCAGTTTGATTCCCAGTACTTGCCCAAGCAAAGGAAAAAAAAACAATGAGAAGTTTCAGGAAACCAAAGTCTTTCTCCCAGGTATGTGCTGGCTGGGCAGTTGACCCTGTGAAAAATTCCTTGGCAGTGGAATGTTTTGTACTGGGGGTACTCCATAGAATCAAGGCTCATTGGGGAGACTTACATGGCCTCAATATTCATTTCACTCTTGCCCTATACTGTGTGTTTAGTGATAATTATTGATCATATTAAAGCTATTGGGAAAAACTAATGACAATAATATCATCCATAAATCAAAATATTTAGTTTTAGTGATAGAAACCACTTGTCCTTCAGGATCTCTGAGCAAAAGAAAATCTAAGGTATTTGGGTCCTCCCATGTGTAACCACGATGAAGCTGGTCTTTCGGTATTTAATTTCTTACTTTTCCAAGTTTCATAATAAATTCCACAAAACTGGTTGGTTAAACAATGCGAATGTGTCATCTCTCAGAGTGGTGGCTTGAAGTCTTGCTTCCAACTGGAGTTGTTTGCATGGTGAGAACATCCATGCTGTCTTGCTTTTATTCTTAGCATTCCTTACTTCCAGTCTCATCGAACAAAAAGTTGTCTTCTTCCTTTTTCTAGCTCCTGGGATCTTCATTCTTCCAGCTCTTTCAAGAAGCATGTTTCCTTTCAATTTCTGAAATTCTGATGCTTATGAAGACCTCCAATGATAAAGATTAAAGCTCAATCTCATGCAGTTTGGATGAAAAAAAGCTGAAATAATATCTATAAGATATACTTTCTGTATTAGGTCTATATCCACAAGGATGTCAACCAAAATTAAGAATATAGGCTTGTTTGGGGAAATAGTTCAAACAACAAACATTTATCGTTTCCCACCTTCACTGTGGGAAGCTAGCAGGATAGGAAGGACCTAACTACAAAGAATTTCAACTCAAATAAACAAAAATAAAAAATACATATGGAAGGACATATTTATGGTTTGGGATTAACAAACATGGTAGCCAAACCCAACCAATCTTTGGAGAAAAATAAAAAACAATATTAAAAAATAAATTTTTGAATTATTCACAAATTTAAAAAGTTAGAACTGACTTGTCACCATCATATGCAGCCAAATCTTAATGTACCAGAATTGGGAGATCAGATTACATTTAAGGAAATATTCAGATAAATTATCTTAGGGAGAATATAAAGACTGCACTAATAAGTGAAAGAGATTCTATTGAATGCATTTCATAGTAATCAGTAAACAATGTTGCCCACATGTATAAATTCCACAGAATATCCTCAGGTTTAAGTTTATAAAAAACACTATATGTTAATGATATGCTCATCTTGTCCAGGGGTCAGTTCCAGAGAAACTTCCGTTGATTCACTGATGACACCCCACTCCTGATGGAACTTATTCCTCCTTGAAGTCAAAGAAACTGGAATTAATTATGTTAAAGAACTACATCTTCCTTTGAATATGTATGAGTAGACTAGTGAAGATTTTTGTAAGTAAACAGGGAAAAGTTTATTTTTCTCATAGGGATTTTAACAAAGTATGAGAATCATCACAGTTTATTTCAGTACAGGGGAAGTTGAAGATATATAACAAAAATATTATAATGGAAACAAAATGTGTATATTCATGCCATCAAATTTTGAATATAATTTCATAAAGTTGATTTTCCCTCAGTAATCTTGTATTGTCAAACAAAGAAGATGGATTTAGTGCCTGGCTGTTTTGGTTTTTCTACTAAGACTAGTTAACATATTTTTTTAAACATTTTTGAAGAAATAAAATTGTGAATTGAATGCTGTCCAAGAAATGAAGTCTTGTTGGGTTGCAGCAGAAATGCTATTAAACAATTATTAGAGAATCACATGAATGCTAAACATGTTCCATTGTAGGAAGAATGATTGCAGGAAGAGGCATGAATATAATTTCTCTGTTGCACCAATGGCACATCCCTTTCCTGAGACCATGCATCATTTAAGTCTAGAATTTTATAAATAAATTATTAGAAATACGTATATATTCTGAAAATATATTTGATCTTCATCAGAAATACTATCTTCTGTGAAAAGTCTATTGATACTAATAAAAATTTTCAGTAACTTAGCATGAGGGAGAATTATTTGGATTCTAATTCTAATAAGATTTGTGAAATTATTTATTATATGATGACAAATATGAATTTAAAAATTTGATGCTAATTTTCAGTCAAAGTCAGATATGCTATAGTAAGTGAAACATACTCTGTATGAAATGTAAATTAATCTTCTTGTCAGAGAAATATCCATGCACATTTAAACTTGACTTTGTGTGCCTTTCAAAGAACCCAGAATGATAGAAACAAAATTAATTAAATATCTGATACCATTTCTGAGGTTTGAATTTGACTATTTTTTAATGTCCTTGCTGTTCAGACCCACGTCTGGCCAGGAGGATAAGAAAGTCCACATATGTGTCTTCTTTTAGCTCCTGAAGGAAATTTAAACCTATCACACTGGGATTAACATCCTCTTCCTATCTCCAGTAAAACTAAAGGCCCATCTCTTGCCCTTTGCTTTTCTGAAGGCAGCTAAGTGCTGCTTGTGCTGCCCTGTCATCCCAGCAGTCTTTTGGGTAATAGTAAACTCATTCAGTAATTCTATTGGTGTATTGAGTGCCAAAAGTCTCAACATCCAACTAAATTTTGTGTATACAGGTCCATTTATTTCATGGTGTGTTGAATAGTAATGCAAATGGGGGCAAGAGTCTTAGATGATGAGCCCCACATTAAGTTCTTTCTTCTCTCCTCTGGTGGCTAAATGACTCTGCTCCATGATGGCCAGCAGAATTTGAAGCTGCATTACTTTGTTTCTGCATTTCCAAGTTCTAATGAATCTCTCTGATAAATTTAACCAATTTAAGTATATTTTTTAATTATTCATGATATTATGATTCAGAGTAGGAGGTCAGTCCTCTCCTTAGAGTGGCTCTTGGGGACATAACTTGACAAATACTCTTATGTATTGTTAGATAAGCTCTGCATACTATTAAGATTGGGTTAATTATGCTGACTCTGTGAACAACTAGTTAATTGCCTCAACTAAGAATTGTCCAATCTTTTACATGACACTTAGTGAAAATACTCTACCCCTCATGTTAGGTAGCTCCACCTGATGGTAGTGTGGGGAAAGCAAAAGTAGGTACTAATTGAATGTCACTAATTGAATGTCCCTGATCCTCTGGGTGTGTGGAAAAACAGTCATGCAGCCCACAGCACAGCAGAAGGTTTATTGATTAAAATAATTCCATGAAGTAAACCTCCAAACCTGATAAACTATTCAAACTCTCTGTAGAAAGAAACATAAAAATATGAGCAGGGTAGAGTGTAAAATTTAGAATTATATCTACTTAACACCTGGCAATCATGCCAGTGGTATCCTGCTCCACAATGGACCAGGACAAATGCCTTCTTTGACAAAACGTCCCTGCTACTGGGTCCACATGCTGACTTCACTTCCTTCTCTAGCCACTGCTGTGAACTCCCACAGCTTCACACATGAAGATGACCTGACTTTTTGTAAGCTCACCAAAGCGTGACTTTGGCAGCATTGTTGACACTCTTACTAAATGAACGTTCATTTTAATTCTGCAGAAAATTTTAAGAAAAATAAAAGATTGGAACAAACCTGTCATAAAAATATAAAAAAAACTCTGAAGGACACATACTAAAGTGTGGTCCTGAAGGTGTCATCTCTTGTCTTCCTAAGCCCATGTCAGGCATCATAGCACCTGTATCCTTGACCATTTGATCCTGAAGACCTGACATGTCTGAGGCTGTAGAAGCCTGCAGGGTCAACCCATAAAATAATCCAGTATTTCATAATTAAATGGAGGAAACATGCGTGTCTCTCAATAAACACAACCATTGATCTGGCATAGAAATATCTTCATAAAATAACCTGTTGACCATATACTCCCCTTGATTAACATAAGATAAAGCACTCTAATTTTGGAAGGGATGTTTTAAAAAGCACATGAGATTTTCATCTAAAGCCATGAAAAAAGTGAAACATGCTGCTCCAATTATTATTTTTCAAAATGGACAAGAATAATTTTGTCATATAAAGAATGGAAAGAAATATATATAAGAGGAGAATGAGAAGATTACAGAAGATAAAATTATCATCTGGGACTCACATTTTATATAAGTTACTTATCTCATAGATGCTGTTGTCACCATGTGGAGACCCAAAGAAATGGTTCACAAAAGTCAGAGCACCATCATGTATAGTTAAGTGTATGAGGCATCCCATAAGCAACTCCCCCCAAAGTTATTTGTTATTTATAATAGAAGTAACTACATTACCAACACAATAAATCTATCCTACATCCACATTCAGTTTGTTATTCAAACATTATTACTTCCTTATCTATTTATTCTCACATCTATTTCACAAAAGCATTCACATAGAGAGGACACAGGTGGGGGTCTCAATCCATGATGAGCAAGGATGTCCCCTAGTGTTTCCCAAGTTTCTACAAGAGCCACAGCTCTGATTCACAATGTGAGAACAAGCTGAAAGGAATGAGTCCTGAACCTTAGATCACAGAAACAGGTCATCCATTGAAGGGGTGCAGAAGGAGAATTGAGAGATGCAAGAACAAAGACAAGGGAGAGAGAAAATGAATAGCAGAAAAAGCACAACTGAAGCAAGGCTGAATCTAATGTTCTCATTTTCTGTTAGGAGGTGTCAGATTTGAAATCCATTAGGTTATATAGGTTACTGACCCTGAAATAGCTTCTCTCTTGACTCTTTTATTAATCCCAAGGAGTGTCCTAATCATGGAATCTTGTTAAGATCTCTGCTCTGATACTAACTGGAAAAGCCTCACCAGGCTGCCCTGAGCTCCCTCAGCACTCTGAGGTGAAAACTGGCAGAGACATTTCTACCTCCATAAGTAAGTCTGCTCTGCATGCATTTGTGATTATTGTTTCCTATTAAGCAAACTTTTTTTTTTAATTCAGAGACTTCAATGGTGGGCATAGAATCATACATTTGGTGATGTTCCCTTCTTGAACTCTAATGTGTAAAGGAATCCCCTAGAACTTCCAAGAATCCAGGCTTTTTTCTACAAACTGCACTTTCCCCTGGGTTTGGAGAGTTTGTCCAGTGGGTCCTGAGAAATCATTTCAGCTGTCCCCAGAACTTGAAGTCCTGCAGGGGAAATTTGTAACTTTGGGCCTGGTCTTTTCCTCACTGTGTGTTTCTTGCACACTTGCACATGGCTATGTGCTCAGATCTTAGGCTAGCTGAGTTCAGATACAGGATGTTCTCAGCAGGCTACCTCGATATGGTCAATTGAACCCAGAACCTACAATATATGTTCTTGTATCATCAGGGTTAATTGTCAGACCTAGCCCATTTCATTTCTGTGAGCCTGGCAGACCCAGTTCATCAAGCAGCAACTGAGTATGAATCCAGATACAACAAACAAAAGTCTCACAGAAGCACCTGGCTGTACCAAGCATCATTCAAACTGATCCACTTGTACCTCATGTTAAATACCTTTAGAAATTAAAACACCGTGTTCCTGAAAACTGCCAATCATACCTGCTGCTCCTATTCGTCATATTTAATCATAATGTCTCCTGTCTCCACAAAATGAGACAGGGGAATCAAAAAGGAAATCACAGCTCAGCCCAATTCCAAGGTGAATTGTCTTCACTTTTCCCAGGCACTAAATGGGAACCCTTAGGAAACCCAGACCTGGAGGTCCTCTTCATTCCACAGGGATACGACTGAGCTCCATTTTCTCAGAAGAATGCAGGGCGCTTTTTTATTTCTTCCCACTCTAATGCACATTTTTGGACAACATACACTACTGTGCAGAAGTTCACACTGGATTCTGAGATTTAACCTGTGGGAAATAGGTGTGATGTGCTTGTGGGAAGTCCTGTGTGTAAAAAGGAAAGTCCCATAGTGTCCTCAATCTCTGCTTAAGAATCTAAAGAAGGAAGACTAACAGGCTCCCCTCGAAAGGCCCTCCATTGACTATCAACTCAGAATTATGCAATTTTAGTTCAGTGAAGCTATCATTTCACAGAGGGAGAACCATGGATGTTCCCAGAAAGCCAGGCTTGCACAGCCTCCCTCTGTACCTATTACTGACCCAGGCCCTGTATT
>PVIY010030926.1:0-30450 GCA_004026745.1 Myrmecophaga tridactyla | reverse complement strand
TGATGTTCCACATTTCTTGAGCCATGTGGTGATGAGATATGGACTCTAAAATATCAACTAATTTCATCATGAGTAGGAGGCACTCAAAAGGAAGACACAAGAAATATACTGAGGAGAGTACCCACCAAATGGTTTAAGAATTCTTCTACCCACTGCTCTGAGATAGAAGACCCTTCCTAAAGCAGAAGAGATTGACAGTTCCAATGTAAGCCAAGGTTTAGCCTAAAGACATGAATTGTGAACTCTCATGTGATAAAAAATTGACAATGTCATTATGTGTCTTTTTACTTTATTTTTATGGAACGATCTGTGAGAGTTTCTCCAATACTGTGCCTTTGTTGTTGTTGTTGTTTTGTATGCTATAAGGCAGGGGTCACATTTCATTCTTTTTCCATGTGAGTATCCCCTTATTGCAACACCATTTGCTGAACTGTTGTTTGTTTGGTTTTTCATTTGCTTGTTTGTATGGTTGTTTGGGAGGTGCATGGGCTGGGTATTGAAGTCCTGCAAGGCAGGTGAGAATTCTGCCACTGAATTACCCTTGCACCTCTTCCTTTGCTGGTTTCAGACCTTAACTTTGAGGAGTGATGGAAGCTTTAGGAGTAACCTATATTCTGTAAAGACTTCCCTTTGGCCTATGACTAACAATTAATGATTCACATTATATTAATGCACTAAATGGTTCATTTCATTTCAAAAACAATTGAGTACTTCAGAAAGAATTTAGAGGGTAGGGCAAATGGTGGCATATGGAGGTATGGAATTTAGTTAGTCCTCTGGAGAAGCTAATAAATAGCAACAGCTGCAACACTTTTTGAGAGACATCTGTGACTGGGCACACAACATACACCATTCTGGAATGAGTGAAATGCTGAGATAGCATGGAACTGCAAGTAAAGCCTCCAAACTTTGAAGGCTGGGACCCCTTCCCCACTGGTATGGCAGGCTGCTGGGTAAAAGAAGCAGTCTCTACTAATAGGAGCAAGGGAAGATAGCTCAACCAAGCTCCAATTGCAAATTTAGTTAACAAATGTGGACTGCTCCAAGCACAAATAAACCTAGAGAAAGCAGGGGAGACTTCTCTGCCTAAAGTCTCTCCTGGAAGTTAGAAAACAGGACTGACAAAGGAAAAAGAACAGGCTTTTGAAGTTGGCCAAGCTCAGAATCCTGGAAAAGCACTATGCCCCTTTACAGAGCCAGGTACCAACTCCAGATCTTGACTGATGAAACTTAGGGGCTGGGGACTGGCCCTGAAAATGGGTTTTATCTTATTTCTCTCTCTCTCTCTTTTTTAAAAGTATTCTAAGTAGCACATTAGAGAAAGCCTCAGGTGTTTTCAATTGCCAGCACTGAACCAAGCAAGGGCAGAGTTAAGATAGGTCTGAAAGACAAAGTAACAAGTCAGGTGAAGGACATAATTCCCTAAAGCGCATATATTCCCCAAGAAAAGGGAGGTGGGTTCCAGCTCAAGTGGCAGCCCTCCTTCAGAAATACATTAAGCTTGCTTTCCAACTCAGTATCTGTCTCAACCACACCCCTGGCCGGCTGAGAATAAAAGGTTCCACATAATTTTATGCCAGTAGAAACTGTGGGCTGACAAATGAAACCTGCTGGGCAGGATAGGAAAGGCACAGCTCTAGAGCCACAGAAAAGTCGGACAAACTAATAGGTTTCATCCTCAGGGAAATTTGAAACTGATTACACCTTCCTCCTGAGGCCTGCCTTGTCTGGGAAAATCTCATTTGAGTCAATCATATCTGGGGAGAATCTCCTCAAAAAAAAGGCTTTGTATAGGCAGGGTAAGAACCAAGATCTGAAAAATTATGAACAGTTAAATAAAAGCTATGCTAGAGGTCTATAATGAGTTGAACTGAATTCAAGGGAAAAAAAAGTACATATAGAGAAAAAAATCAAATCAACAAGAAAACCTTAGGTAAAGGAGTGAAAATGATCTCCAGAATAAGTCAAACAAGGAAATCAGATGCTAACACACCAACAAAAAAGTACAAGTCATGCTAGGAAAATGAAGACATGGCCCAGTCAAAGGAACAAACTAACTCTTCAAATAAGATACAGGAGTTGAAACAGCTAATTAACATTCAATCAAACATGTTAAATCAAGTCAAAAATCAAATTGAGTTGTGGGGAGATATGGCAAAAAAATATGAAGGATATAAAGAAGACATTAGGCAACCATAAAGGAGAACTCAAAAATCTGAAAAAACAAATGACAGGATTTATGGGAATGAAATGTACAATAGAAGAGATGAAAAACACAATGGAGATTTACAACAGAAGATTTGAGGAAGCAGAATAAAAGATTAGTGAATTAGAGGACAGGAAATATGAAATCCTACACACAAAATAACAGATTGGGAAAATAATGGATAAATATGAGCAGAGGAATTTAATGACAACATGAGGTGCACTAATATATATGTTGTGGGTGTCCCAGAATGAGAAGAGAATGGAAAGGGGACAGAATATATAATGGAGGAAATTATCACCGAAAATTTCCAATCTCTTATGAAAGACATAAAAATACAAATTCAAGAAATGTGGAGCACCACAAACATAATAGATCCACATAGATCTACTGCAAGGAACTTACTAATAAGATTGTCAAATGTCAAATTAAAAGAGAAAATTCTGAAGGCAGCAAGAGAAAAGTGATCCATCACATACAAGGGAAGCACATAATACTAGGTGTACCTTTTCCAGCAGAAACTATGAGGCAAGAAGGCAGTGATATGATATATTTAAGATATTGAAGGAGAAATACTCCACTCCAACAAAGAATTCTATATCCAGCAAAACTGGCCTTCAGAAATGAGATGGAGTATAAAATATTTTCAGACAAACAGTCTATGAAAGAGTTTGTGAATAAGAGACTGGCTCTACAAGAAATACTAAAGGGAGCACTACAGGCAGATAAGAAAGGACAGAAAAGAGAAGTCTGCAGAAGAGGGTAGAAATGAAGACTGTCATAAAAGATAAAAAGAAAAAAAAATAAGATGTGACATATAAAATCCAAAAGACAAAATGGTAGAAGAAAATACTGCCTTTACTGTAATAACTAAATGTTAATGGATTAAATTCACCAATCAAAAGACATAGACTGGCAGAATGAATGGAAAAAATAGTACCCATCTAATTAATATCTACAAAAGCTCCACTTTAGACCCAAGGAAAAAAATAGAAAGTGAAAGTTTGGGAAATGGTATTTCACACAAACAACAACCAGAAAAGAATGGGGGTAGCTATATAAGTATGACAAATTAGATGTCAAATGTAAAACAAATAAAAGAGACAAAGGACACTTTGCATTAATAAAAGAAACAATTCATCAAGAATACATAGCAATCATAAATATTTATGTACCAAGCCAGAGTGCCCCAAAATATATGAGACACACACTAACAACACTGAAGGGAGAAGTGGACACATCTACAATAATAATTGATGGCATTAACACACTGCTCTCATCAATGGATGGAACATGTAGACAGAAGATCAATAAGGAAACAGGACTTTTGAATAATATGATAAATGAACTAGATGTAACAGACATCTACAGAACACTAAACCCAAAATCAGCAGTATACACATTTTTCTCAGGTTCTCATGTCATTCTTCAGGATAGAACACATGTTGTGTCACACAACAAATTTCAATAAATGCAAAAAGATTGAAATTATACAAAACACTTTCTTGGATCAAAATGGAATGAAGATAGAAATTGATAGCAGGCAGCAGGCCAGAAATTTCACATATATATGCAAGCTAAACAACATACTCTTATACAATTAGTGGCCAGCAAATAAATTACAAGAGAAATCAGTAAATATCTTGAGGAAAATGAAAATGAAAACACAGCATAGCAAAACCTACAGATGCAGCAAAGGCAGTGTTGGAGAGGGAAATTTATAGCCTGAAATGCCTATATTTAAAAAGGAGAATGAGCAAAATTCAAGGAATTAACTGTACATGTGGAGGAATTAGAGAAAAAACTGCAAACTAACCCTGAAGAAAACAGAAGGAAAGAAATGATGAACATTAGAGCAGGAAAAAAATTAAACTGAGAACATAAAAACAATAAAGAGAATCAACAAAATCAGAAGTTGGTTCTTTGAGAAAATCAATAAACTTGATGGACCCTTAGCTAGGCTGACAAAAAGAGAGAGATATGCAAATAAATAAAATCAGAAATGGAGGTGAGGACGTAACTACTGACCCCAAATAAATAAAGGAGTTAATGAGAGGATAATATGAATAACTATATGCTCATAACTAGACATAGACAAAATGGACAACTTCCAAGAAAAGCATGAACACCCAACATTGACACAAGAAGAAATAGATGACCTCAATAAACCAATCACAAGTAAAGAGATTGAATCAGTCATCAACAACTCCGCAGAAAAGAAAAGTCCAGAACCAGATGGCTTCACATGTGAATTCTATCAAGCATTGAAGAAAGAATTAGCACCAACCCTGCTCAAGCTCTTCTGAAAAATTGTAGAGAAGAGATAGCTACCTAACTCATTCTATGAAGCCAAAATTACCATAATACCAAAGCCTGACAAAGATACTACAAGAAACATACAGACTAATCTCTTTAATGAAGATAGATGCAAAATCCCCAAACAAAAAACACTCAGAAATCAAATGCAGCAGCACATTAAAAGAATTATACACCACAACCAAAAAGGATTTATTCCAGGTATTCAAGACTGGTTCAGCACAAGAAAATCAATTAATGTACTACAGGACATCAATAAATCACAGCAGAAAATCCACATGATGATCTCAATTGATGCAGAAAAGGCATGTGAAAATTCAACACCCTTTCTTGGTGAAAACACTTCAGATGATAGGAATAGAAAGGGACTTCCTCAATATGATAAAGGAAATATACGAAAAACCCATAGCTAACATCATACTCAATGGGAAAGACTGAAATCTTTCATTCTAAGATCAGAAGACAGGGATGTCCATTTTCACCACTGTTACCAACACTGTGCTAGAAAATCTAGCTAAAGCAATTAGACAAGAGAAAGAAGTAAAAGGCATCAAAATTGGAAAGGAAGAAGTAAAATTTCACTAGTGGCAAATGACACGATACTATATGCTGAAAATCCTGAAAAAACTGCAGTAAAGCTACTAAAGCTAATAAATGAGTACAGCAAGTGGCAGGATACAAGATCAACACCCTCAAAACAATAGTATTTCTATAAACTAGTAATGAGCATTCTGAGGAGGCACTCAAGAAAAAATTCTATTTAAAAGAGCAACCAAAAGTACCAAATATTTATGAATAAATTTAATTAAACAGGGCCACAAAATACTTATACTCAGAAAACTGCAAGAAATTGCTAAAAGAAATCATGGAAGACCTAAATAAATGGAAAGGCATACTGTGCTCATGTATTGGAAGACTGACTACAGTTAAGATGTCGATTCGACCCAAACTGATTTATAAGTTCAATGCAATACCAATTAAAATTCCAACATACTTTGTAGAAATAGAAAAAACAATAACCAAATTTATTTAGAAGAGCAGTTTACCCAAAATACCTAAAAATATCTTGAACAAGAGGAATGAAGTGGGAGTCTCATGCTACCTAACTTTAAAGCATATTAGAAAGCTACAGTCATCAAAACAGCATGGTACTGGCATAAAGATAGATATACTAACCAATGGAATGAAATTGAATATCTAGAAATAGACCCTCTCATCTACAGACAATTGATCTTTGATAAGGCAGTCAAGCAAATTCAACTGGGACAGAGCAGCCTCTTCAAGAAATGATGTTGGGAAAACTGGATATCCATATGTAAAAGAGTGAAAGACGACCCATATTTCACATCTTATAGAAAAATTAACTCAACGTGGATCAAAGACCTAAATATGAGAGAAAAGACCATAAAATTTTTAGAAAAAAATGTAGGGAAATATCTTATAAATCTTTGATATGATATGGTTTTCCAGACCTCATATGAAAAGTGCAAGCAATGAAAAATAAATCAATAAATGGATCACCTCAAATTTAACTCTTCTGTGAATCAAAAGAATTAGTCAGGAAAGTTAAAAGGTAGCCTACGCAATGCCAAATTGTGTGTCTATTTGGAAACCACTTATCAGATAAGGGTCTAAGAACCCAATTAAAAAAATGGGGAAGAGACATGGACAGACAGTTTCAGAACAGGAAGTACAAGTGGCTCAAAAACATATGAAAAGATGCTCAACCTCACTGGCTATTAGGGCAATGCAAATCAAAACCATAATGAGGTGGTTCAGTGGTGGAATGTTTGCCTGTCATGTGGGAGATGCACATTCAATTCCTGGATCATGCACACAAACAAACAAAAACACCACAATGAGATATCACCTTACACCTAGTAGAAAGGCTGTTATCAGAAAGAAAGAAACAAACAGGAAACTGCAAGTGTTGGAGAGGATGTGGAGAAAGAGGCACACTTATCCACTGTTGGTGTCAGTGTAGAATGGTGCAACCACTCTATAAGGCAGTAAGGTGGATCCTCAGGAAACTAAGTATACAATTACCATATGACCCAGCAATATCATTACTAGGTACATTTTCAGAAGAATGAAGGCAAGGAAACAAATGGGCATTTGCACACCTATGTTACAGTAGCATTATTCATGATCGCCAAGTGATGGAAACAGCCCAAATGTCCCTCAACAGACATGTGGCCAAACAAACTGTGTAATAATGGCATATTACGCAGCTGTAAGACAGAATAAAATCATGAAACATATAACAATGTAAACTTGAGGACATTGTGCTGAGTGAAATTAGCAAGAAACAAAGGGACATACTGTATAGTCTCACTAATAAGAGCTAACATTAATAATTGAACAGTGAGAGATGACGTTGAGAATGCAGGTTATCAGGAGATGGAAAGAGGGCAGAGATTGGGCATTTGATGCTGTAGGAGTATAAAATGAGCAACGGGACTGACTGTAAAGACCAGAAATGGATAGCACAATACTATGTTATGGTAGCACAATAATATATCTGTACGCTGACTGCAGCTGAGTGTGAGTATGGTTGAGGAAGGAGGGCTAGGGACATGTATGACACTAGAAGGAAAGATAGAGGATAAAGACTGGGATGGTATAACTTAGCAATGCTTAGCGTGAACAATGATAATTTTTAAGCGTACAAATATAGGAATGTTTTTGTGTGAGGGAGAACAAATGAATGTCAACATTGCAAAGGGTTGAAAATGGAATAGTATATTGGGGAAAATACAATCAATGCAAACTAGGGTCTATAGTTAGCAGCAATATTGTAACATGCTTCCTTTGAATGTAACAAAGGCAAATATTTGAAAGCTAAATGCCAATAAGTGGAGGTTATAAGGCAGGGGTAGGAGTTTCTTTGTAGCAGGAACATAAATGTCCTCATATAGATTGTGGTGGTGAAGGCATAGCTATGTGATCATACAAGGAATCATTGATTTTTTTACTTATGTTGGATTGGATGATGTATGAATAAAACTGTTTACAAATGACCAAAGAGAAACAAGTGCTGGAGAAAAGGTGGAGGGATACATGTACCTGGTCACTGTTGGTAGGGAAGTAGAGAGGTGCAGCCCCTCTGGAGGGCAGTGTGGTGGCTCCACAGGAGGCAAGGGTGGAGTTGCCTTATGATCCTGAAACCTCGTGTTTAGGTGCATACTTGGAGGTACTGAGAGTAGGGACATGAATGGACATTAGCACACTGGTGATTATGGCAGCAGTGTTCATGATTTGCAATGGATGGAAGTGTCCTAAGAGTACATCAATTGAGGAATGGAAGGGGGAGCTGTGTTGTATACATACAATGGACTATTGAGTAGTTGCTTGAAGGAATGAAGTTGTGAGGCAGAAAACGAAGTGTATGAACCTTGAGGACAGTGTATTGAGTGAAATAAGCCAAAAAAGAAAAGATAAATATTATAAAAGTGGCACTGATATTGAATAACTATAATTTGTAAAATCTGAAAATTGATTTCAAGAACAACAGGTGAAGGCCTATTATAAAGTTTCCAAGATTGTAAGTTCTTTCAGCAGTCACTTCTATTCTGGAGTTGTAACTGTATTTCTAAATTTGGGGATGCTGAGCTGTTTTGTATAAACTGTTTGGTCCCTGAAACTTCGGGTACCTGTGTAACACCTGAGATTCAGAACTAGTGTTCTGCAGATACAAGAGTCAACATCACCCCATGTAGCAACTGCTAAAAACACTGAAAAAATGTTCAGACTTCAATTAGAGATATGAATGAAACTGATCTGGGTAGGACTAAGGTAAGTCAGACTAAAGGGTAGAGGAGGATATTAACTGTATTTTAAAACTTCAAATTCTGTATGAGACTAAAGAAATGTTTATTTGGCACAAAAGTTACATTTCCTGTAGCACACTATCCAATTTAACTGGTATGGCCATTTTATTAGAACACCATATTTACCTGGAACCTTGAATAGGGAGTGAGATCTTGTTAGTTTGTACAGGTTGATGTGGTGCCACAATATATCCCAGAGTAATCTGGGCAGAAGATGAAAAAGTACTTGCAAAACTCTACTAGGGAAAAAGGTAGAAATATTAAATTTCCTCATCTGGGGAAGATTTGATGTTCTCACAAGCATTGAAGATGTCCATTAGATGTGCCAGGACCTCAATCATGGGACTTGCCCTTATGAAACTTACTCCTCCAGAAGAGAAATTAAGCCTAATTATGATTATGCCAAAGAGTTACCCCCAGAGAACATCTTTTATTGCTCAGATGTGACTTCTCTCTCATCATGAAGCAAATTCCACAGGTGAACCCACTGTCCTGCCCCCTACGTGGGACATGACTCCCAGGAGTGTAAATCTCCCTGTCAACATGGATGGGACTCCTGGGGATGAGCTTGGCTCTGGCAGCATGGAAGTGAGATAGACTTCTTGACCAAAAGAAGGAAGAGAAATTAAAAAAAATAAAGTTACAGTGGCTGAAAGATTTCATAGAGTCAAGAGGTCATTCTGGAGGCCATTCTTATGCAATATATAGATATTCCTTTTTAATTTTTAGTGTAGTAAAGTAGCTAGGGGGAAACACCTGAAACTGTTGAACTGTAATCCAATATCTTGATTCTTGAACATAACTGAATAATTATAGAGCTATTAATGTGTGTCTGTGTGATTGTGAAAACCTTGCAATTGACACCCCCTTTATCCTGTATGCAGACAGATGAGTAAGAAAACAAAGACAAAATATAAATATGTGAGGGGATGGAGAGTATGTAATGTTTTGGGTGTTCTTTTTTACCTTTATTTTTATTTATTTACTTATTTTTAGAGTAATGAAAATGTTCAAAAGTCTATTGTGATGATGAATGCACAGCTTATGATGATACCGCAAACCACTGATTTTATACTTTGGATGATTTTATGGTATATGAATATTTAACATATCTCAATAAAAATAAAAATAAATAATAAATAAAATTCAGAAAAGCTGAAAAGTCAAATAATAAGAGGTATCCAAACATGGAGTTCCTCCCATAAGGATCAAACACAATCAGAACTGTCAATGAAATGAAAGAAAGGACAATTAAATAAGGGAAAAATACTGTCTTTAAAGAAATACAGTCCTGTTTTATTCACAGTAAGGCTCTAGGGATCTAACCACCTGGTATTGTCAAACCCTGTGGATTTGTTCTGGGACTTCAAGGCTTTGAAAATACTCAGTCCTCTTTCAGTGACACAGTAATAATTCACCGTATCAAGATGTATGAAATCTCCAGAGAAGCACTGATATGGATAGCAGAATGATGAAAAAGAAGGGTGTAATTGTCAGGATCTTCCACACTGAAAGATTTAGGGAAATAAACTAAATTTGCAATGGCCTATCTGTCAGTGATGAGAGTCCAACCTTTCTTGTTGATGGAGACAAAATGTGATAACTTTCATTATATCCATGATCTCTTATTCCATTTCTTTGCATCCACTCCTTTTTTTTTTAGATTTCCATTAATCAGTGTTCTGTTTTCCAATGAGGGATATAGAATTGTAAACCAGGGCCTCCTCCTGCCAAGAGTTTACAGTTTTGGTAGGGAACAAGAAAGATACCATTTGTGCTGGTTTGAAAGGATGTATGTCCCCTAGAAAAGCATGTTTTAATCAAAATTCCATTTAATAAAGGCAGAATAATCCCTATTCAATACTGTATGTTTGAAACTGTAATCAGATCATCTCCCTGGATGATGTGATTTAGTCAAGAGTGGTTGTTAAACTGGATTAGGTGATGACATATCTCCACCCATTTGGGTGGGTCTTGACAAATTTCTGGAGTCCTATAAAAGAGGAAACATTTTGGAGAGAGAAGGAGATTAGGAGAGAGCAGAGAATGCTGCAGCTCCATGAAGCAGAGTCCACCAGCCAGCGACCTTTGGAGTTGAAGAAGGAAAACGCCTCCTGGGGAGCTTCCTGAAACTGGAAGCCAGGAGAGAAAGCTAGCAGATTATGCCGTGTTGGCCACGTGCCCTTTCAGCTGAGAGAGAAGCCCTCACTATGTTCGCCATGTGCCTTCTCAGTTGAGAGAGAAACCTTGAACTTCATCGGCCTTCTTGAACCCCAAGGTATACTTCTCTGGATGCCTTTGATTGGACATTTCTATACACTTGTTTTAATTGGGACATTTTCTTGGCCTTAGAACTGTAAACTAGCAATTTAATAAATTCCCCTTTTTAAAAGCTATTCCGTTTCTGGTATATTGCATTCAGGCAGCTAGCAAACTAGAACACCATTTAATGTAGACAAATGATTCCAAGAGATAATGTGCATGAATGTTTTGCAAAGTACAAATTCTTATACAAACACATAATTAAGTACTGTTTCCATGGTGCATTGGTTATATTTGAAAGGGCTCTGAGAAATAAGAAATGCTGTTACCAGACAAAACTAATTGTCCATCTAACCCAAGATCCTTTCCAGTAGTACCAAAAGAAGTTATAGGGAGCAGAGGTAACTGTCATAAGATTTTTAAATATGCAAACTCATCCAAAGCTTGAAAATATCATGGGGAATCTTAGGGATCACAATAGTTAGTGAATAGGATAACTATATCTCCATAACATTCACAGGCTGATTACACGTCTGCTCAGAATTCTTTAAATGGGAATATATGAGAAGTTACTGATTTGCATGTCCATCCCCCTCTGTCTTTGCCTTCCCTCTCATATCTGTAATAACATGTATCATGTGACACAAAGAAGCAGTGGGAAAGTGTTAGACTTTGACTGTTTAAGACAAAATCAGAGTTAAAAGGACATGTTTAACCAGTCGCATTCAAATACATCCCAGTGAATGAGAGATTTTGGTTCAAGGAATCAAATATTCAACATTCCTGAGACATCTCAATTAGTTTTTCATCCGGTGAATATTTTCACATTTTACTTTGCTGCCACAAACTAAGTGGGTGTAGAGTTTTGAGTGTTGCTTTATCACTAGAGGATTTGAGTTAGGAAATGGTAAGAAAATTACATGTATCAATGTATTAAAAAATCTGTTCATGAAAAAAAAGCCATATGTCAATTTCCAAATGGGGAACGTTCTCATGGAGGTAATGAAAGGCAAGTCTGTCCACTTCATTTCTTGTTCTTTAACAGATCCTGTGGTGCCACCATTGTCCTTTTCAGATTCAGGAAGCTCAATTAGTGGTATTGCAGCATCCTAACAGGGCAGCTTGTCATCTCACCAAGGGTCATCAATCAAATCCAATATACATACTTTCATCTCTCTGTACCTCACTGTCCATTCTCCTGCAGTTCTGATCTTGTCAGATTGGTACCCAGCTTGCCACAGCACCTGTTTCCACCAAGCCACAACAGCTGCATCTCATGAACCATCCACTCTTTGTATCCACTCTTAACCTGACTGTTGAATCAGGTAAGGAAGTTGTACCCTAGGGCTCTGGTTATTGAGCTGTTATTTCTCTGTGCATGTGTAGTCAAGCAGCCATAGTTATACTATAGCCTTTATTATATAGCTGGTCAACTTTTTCTCTCTGAAAGGAAGAAGCTGTCTATAAACTGAAGAGGTAGCGTCCAGATGGATGCATTGTCATATACTTGAATACTTGTTCCCCATCCATCCTTATTGACAATGAACAAGATTGACAATGTAAAATCCATGTCCCTGTTACATGCCCCAGCCGTAGAAAGCAGTATGCCCAAATGAATGTTCTTGGGAAGCTCCCCTTCTAAAACTAGTCTACTCTTAAATTGTCCTTCCCTTGTCTCCCTGATCCATATCTATTGAGCCCCATCAGGGCACAGGGAAACGGAGACACAGATTTTATTCTTTATGAAATGTGGACTATCAAATTTTGTTTATTGAAACTGATACAGGATTAGTACTAGACATAGGAATTACCATCTTTTCTTTTTTAAGTATTCATATTCTAAAAAGAGAAGACTCTGACACCATTTTCTGAATTCCCCAGCTCTGACAAGATTGGCTAATGCATCTCATGATGAAGATAAAAGCAGTACTAAATAAGATATTTCAGCTTTACCCCTGTGGTCTCTTGATGAACTGTATTAGTGAAAGAAGGAAAGAGGATCATTCCTTCAGGCTTTTTTTCCCCCAAGAGCAAGGATGGTTTTGCCAATTTAGAGATGTAGGAGACACACAAAGTCAAACAAGGTCTCACTCAGTTTTCCTGGGTTCCTCTCATTTA
Source organism: Myrmecophaga tridactyla (assembly GCA_004026745.1). Classification (NCBI taxonomy): domain Eukaryota; kingdom Metazoa; phylum Chordata; class Mammalia; order Pilosa; family Myrmecophagidae; genus Myrmecophaga; species Myrmecophaga tridactyla. The sequence continues at coordinate 17,718 of PVIY010030926.1, read as the reverse complement.
GATAGAGGCAGGAGTTATAATCGCTAATATTTGTATTTTAGGCTAAATCTATAAACCAGTACTATGGAATAGAGGGCCAATCACTTGATATTGAGTCAGACTCCCTGAGTTTTCTGCTGTTTTCACTTAGATGATCTACACTTTAGTACCTCAACTATAAAAATGAAGCAACTGATACATATTCCAAAGATCTAGGGTGATGAAAAAATAAGACAAGATGAATTAAAGTGCTGATAAACTAAGAGTAACTGAATAATCTATGTTATGAATAATTCATAGGCAGCACCAGGACTTGTTCATAAAACCTAAATTATTCTCCTTCTGTACAACGTTCAGTGGGGCTCTTGACATGTGGAACTAAATGGCACCTTTGATTCCCATACTGCCCAGTATCCCTGGGCGTCTATTGATTCACATGGGAGCTAGGATATGCCTGGTTAGCACATTCCTGAACAATACGTACACCTGGGATTCAAATCTACGCTTGGCAAAATGATGGGTCCCTATTAGGACTTAGAGTCTTTGTGAGAATATCCGTTACAGAGAAATGAATCAGCCAAAACAGATCAATTTGGAAGTCAGACAGAAGAATCAAGAGGAGCAATGTTTCAAATAGCAGTATAATAGGTTTTGCTAAATTTCACCCAGACTCAGCTACCCTCAGGTACTATGTGTGCATTAGGGAATAGAAAGCTGTGCTTATGAAAACTGTAAGTCTCAGGGTCTAAGCCAACCTACTGAAGAGCCTCTCTACGAAGGCAAAACCAAAAGGAAGAAATGTTGTTTCCAAATGTGAAAGAGTAAATGAATGGGAGCAGCAAATGAGTTCAGGGGACAGCCCAGGACACGCCGTGAAGTGGCTGCTGAGCAGTCTGACCGCTATAGTCAGGGCAGAGACCAACTAGAGCTTTACCCCATAGGTCAGGCCATTCGCACAGTGTTCTTGATAGCCTCAGAGGAGCTGCCTAACAGCCCAGGTGATGGTTGATAGCAATATGGCAGCCATGGGCAGCAGCCCATGTGAAGACCTGTAGCCCAGAAGTCAGTGGTTGCATGGCCAGTAGAAGTCCATGGCAAGTAGAAAACAGTGGACTGGCTACAGGCAACAGGGGCAGCCAATCAGCAGCTGTCCAGGAAGCAGCTTCTTGCAGAGTGAGCAAAGCACAACCATTCCAGACAAGATCCATGATTTATAACCAGAACAGAGCAGGGGTCCATGCCTCAGCCTAGATGGAAATGACTTGAGAGCACAGGTGAGACATCCACTGATAACTACCAGGGGATTCATTAGAAAGGAGCCGCAGAAGCAAGGATTCAGGTGATTCACATACAATTAAATTAAATTCAGTCCAACCAACTTGTGTATAGCCACTTATGATATATACTCACTGTGTAAACAGATTCAAATAAAAAAAAACTTTCCTCTAGGAAATTATATAAAGTATTTTCTATTGTTCCTCTCCTAGAATGACAGCTCCCTGAGTTCTGAGAACTTACCAGTCTCACATGCTTTTATATCCCAGGGCTTAGAACGATACCCAGAACACAGCAAGTATTCAATGCGTGCTTGTCAAATGAACGACTAAATGAAAGGATAAAGGCACAAAGAAAGGTGGTAAATGAAACAATATTCAGAAGAATAGAGAACAGCCAAATCTATTGAAGAAGTGCAGGTTAGGGAAGTTTTACAAAGGAGACGATGAGTAAATCAATTTGTAAAGATATTAGAAATTTTCTAGATGAATAAATCAATACCAGGACAGGAGACGAAAATGGAAAATCCATTTTTTTGGTCTGGAAAAAAATTAGTTAAAATATTAATTAAAAAATAATTAAAAGAAAATGGAGCCTCTATGCAGATGGAACAATATTCACAAAGCTATATATACATAGCTTCTGGATCAATCTAAGACCTCACCTATTAAAAGATTATTGGTAATTGTTTTTATAACCCCTGAAATTCTTGGGTAGCTATGTATTTGGTGATAATACCTTGGGACAAAAGATAATACCTTGGGACAAAGATAATACCTTGGGATAATACCTTGGGCTCTCTGAAGCCACCAATAAATTGGATTTGTTGGTCCAGAGCATTGATTTTTAATTCTTTCTGTTCCCTGGAAGAATAAAAATTCAGAGAAAGCAAATGGCTTTTACAGGTCTCCTGAAAACTGGTTGGAGATCGGGAAGGAAGGCCAAATGGTCTAGCCTTCCAGACGTGGGTCTTTGGATTTCATTCAAATCCTCTTATGCATAGATTTATAGGTGCAATGATGCTAAACTGCCATTTCAAAAAGGCTTTTATTCTCCAGGACTTGGAGACATCCATCATTGCACCTCATAGGTACAATGATTGATGTGGTCCATGCTATGCTGTGGAAGACTATTAGGGTTGACTTTTCTGTTTGCCTCTCTTGATGGCACACAGAATTATATATTTGAAAAGCATAGGTTAATAAAGATCAGATCCCACTCCAGAGGACAACCACCACTACCAACAAAGGAAAAAATTCAAGTTCAACTAAATTCATTGCCAGACTCGCACTATTCTAGGGGAATTTGGTATGTATTCTCTAAATAGGCAGTTGGACAGAAGAGAGAACCAAAACTAAAATGTGAGCATTCTCTTGTTAATATGGCTTCACTAGTCAAATTCTCTCCTGCCATATTTATATAAGTATAGATCTTGCCATTACCATCACTGTCCCTATATCTCTAACTTTTCAAACTGGGAATAGACAAACCTCACTTATAATCAGTTAAGGAAGTTAAAATGGAAGCCAAGACACAGTGCCAAGAAAAGTGGATCACGAAGATGACTACGCATTCTGAGATTCATTCTGATGTTCATGGAAGTTGCTCATAACAAAGGAAGAAGTAAGGAAAAAGAGATTCTGAATTTACTGTTTTAAAATTTGGGATGGGGCTATAACCCAATCTGAAGCCTTGTTGAGATGAATGATTGGGAATAGATATGTTACTAAGTGATGGTCTTTAAGCCCTATTTTTTCTTGTCTTCAAGATACTGAAGATGACTTCCTTCTAATTTTCGCACAGAAGTCAGAGTCATAACATGGGATGTGGTCATCATGACAAGAATGTCTTGAGTTTACCAGCTCAGGAGGTCCACCAACAGCAATTCACATTTTTTGTCACCATCTGCAGAAATGCCACAGTCCCTTGAACCCATCATCTCCAATCCAAGTTTTTCTTCCCTGTTACTACTTGGAAACCTTGTGGGTATTTCACATCTCTTCACAAATAGCCCTATGGGAAATTGCCACTTCTTCCTTTTTCAATGACCTATCGATTAACTCGTATATAACCAGAGTAACACTAACATTACTTAAGATGAACATTAATTCCAGTCCTTGTTGTTAGGTAGTAATATCAGATCAATTAAAGAATGATAATCATGGGTTTAAAATATGTCTGTAAACTTTTGGGAAAAAGTATGCTTTGGCTTAACTTTTTAATACTCTTTACTTTTTTTTAACCATGAAAGCCCACCCATTTGAGACATATGTGCTTGCTCATATTTTCTATTACAAACTCTGAGATTGCACTATCCATCACAGTGTGAAGAGATAACCTCATGTATCTGATTGAGAAGGGGAGTCTCCTGCCAATTCCAAATAGGAGGCCCTGAAAGGAGCTCTGCCAAGCACTTACATAGTCTTAATTTAAAGATGAGACCTGAAAGGGGAGTCTGTTCTTCTTAGTTAACCCCCCTATGTCTCTCACGTTTCTCACGTTTGTGAGCATGTCCAGAGATACCCAGGAGCCTACTGTGCTGGTTAAGTCAAGAGGCAGTTTTCCAAAATCCAAGTGAAAAAACCAGTCTCGTTCCTTTAAGGTTGTCTTTGTAATGTGCAGTCTTCTGTGTGCTGCCCCTATCCCGCTCACTTTTCCTTCTTACTTCCTCCAGTGGCTAGATCTAGGGTCAATTTTTTCCTTCTAGGAGCTTAAATAGCCTCCTGAAAAATCACTAAGCTGGGGAAATAAAATCCTCAGGGGAGAAGTGAGGACCTTTGCCTGTAAACTTTGATGAGCACTCTGAAATCACTCAAACAAACTGTCCCAAGCTCACAAACAAGCTAGAAAGCCAAAAGATGCCCCTCAGATGTGCGGTTTTCCACCTCTACCTACCCATACACTGCCACTGATTTCTAATCAGGTGTTGATGGCCAAAAGAATGCTCTTTGGTTCTCTAAGTAGGGAGTGAAAATGTCACCTAACCTCTGTGAGCTACCGAGTCACAAAGCCAGTATTTTGATAAACTGGAGATGTACAGGGTTTGGGGTTAGAAGTATTAAACTGTAGGTAGGGGAAGTTCAATTAATGCATCTCCTTCCTCCTATGATTGTCATAGTTTTCTGATGGAAACCTGCTTAATTGGCACCATTTTATCTGAAGCTACACTTAAAGAAAAAAGAAAATCATTGTTATTCCTATCTTACTTTTTCGGATTATTTTAATACAGTCCGCATTATTTTTGCTGTTAACAATTATTGTTGCTAATAGATTTTAAATTATGTTGTTAAATTATTATTGTGAAAAAAGTGGCATCATGCTTTTATTTTTTTTTTTTGGAAACAGTGGAGAGCCTCCAGCAAGTGCTGCTCAAACCTAATTTATCCTTTTGCAGGGAGGCTGAAGCCAAGACTCTCCTCAGGCCATTAACCTAAACTGGATTTCAGAGGGGAGAATCTCACTTGTACAATTCAAAAGGCAATCTTTGTGCTATTACAGCTTTAATTTTTTAAAGCTTTGGCTTTTTACAAGACACTCCTTACCTCCTACTTTGTCTTCTGTCTCTTGTCTTCCTTCTTCCTTTTCCCTGAGCATGTGTCTATTTATACCCTCACAAGCTGGCATGAAGGTACACTCAGAAAGACTGTAACCCAGATAATAACTGTTGGTTGCCGATTATCCAATTATGACTTCTTTTATTTCTCTAAGGATTACTTAGGACTCTTCTTGGCTGCTGTTTGGTTCCCTGTGCAATTTTTGCAAGCAAGAGGGTAAAATGGCAATGCATTAAAATGTTTTTAATAAAAATAGAAATGAAAGACAATCCCTATAGCTTCATTTCCAAAAGAGGGTAGAGGGGTGAACTTCTAATAGCCAAAGAAAGCTCAATAGTCAGGAAACTAATGGCTTGATAGTGGGCGATGCTTATCCTCCAGATCCCCAGAAAATAATGGAATAGCTTTTGCATCATTACAGATGTCCAGGAATGGGAAAATAAGGTATGGTTCCCTGTTATGACCCCTTGAGGAACATGTTGCCCTAAATTAGTGAGGTCCTTTCAAAGCTCCTGATGGGCGTCAGAAAGGTAAAATGACACAGGGAAAATGATATTATAACAAGTTAGAGAAAATGTCTGTATAAGGAGAAATTTGCACTTTTCATCTCATATTACTCACTTTCCAATTGTGTGATCTGGAAAAAAAAAGAAATTCTTCTTGTTTTGCAATTCTGTCACCTTTACAAAGATGTGGTAAGAAATTAGGACATTTTAATTGTCTTTCTCTTCACTATCATTCTCTTTTTTAAATTTCACTTACTTATCAACTCGCATTGTTCTTGCTTCTGCCTTGCTTCCATTTTTCCAGAGTTGCCTTCCGTTTCAGACTAGACGTTTGCCAAGGGGATAAAGGAATAAAGGGATCGCCACTATCATTTCGAGTAGAAAAAGTTAGCTTGCAGAACTCGTGGAAGGCTCATGGGTGGTAAAGAATTAAACAAGCTGAGAAAAACAGGTTAAGAACAGAATGCTAAGTAAATATCTATAAATGTGAAGTCTTGCATATAGGTTCTAATATTGATTGTGCAAGCAAAGGATAGAGAAGGAAGCTTTCATCAGCAGGAGGTGAAAATGATGTAGAAGCGTTATTTGATGTTAAATGCAAGATGAATCATTGGGGTGATGTATCTTCTAAGTAAGTTAAAAATAAGTTATGGCTGGCCCAAGAGAGGTAAAAATGTGCTTGTTTCCAGGCTGGTCTGAGTGTAGCTGGAATATGTGTTGCACATTTAGAATTCACAAGTTAAAGGGACTGATGGGAAATAGGGGAGACTTTTTGGCATTTGGAGAAGATTGACCAGAATGAAAACCACAAAATTGGGCTATTTTTACCTGCTGATGAGAAGGCATGAATTGAGGAAGATGGGAACCAGCCAAAAATCTATGGGTTAAAGAATTGAGGATTTTGCCTCTGTTTTTCCTCTGTGTCGTTTGGCAAATGGGTTCATATTTTTTCCACCTCAATTTTTCCATCATTGAAGTGAGAGTGAATGAGCTGATCTTTGTTTTTGTATATGTCACTTAGTAAAATATTTTGAAATGCACAAAATGGCATGTATATGCCAGAAATTAATTAAGCTTAGCCCTGGTTCAGAAGAACTTGGAAGGCTCTAAGTCATGGCTCCTCAGAGATGGTGGAGAAGGAAGGAAGTAATGAGAAAGTTGGCACTTTTCAATTATTTATGCAGTTTGATCCCATTGAAAAAAACATATTCTCTCAAGAGCATGCCCACATTTTCTTTGTGCTGGAACTGGCAGAAAGTAATAGGGAAAAAAATGGGAATGAGGCCTGTGCTTAAGGGATCATGTCTGACCTTCCCAGAAACCTTTGGTATTCAAACAGGCAGTTTGCTCAGCTAATAATAGCTATGCCTGTGACTTGTCATCGTCAAAGAACCTTAATTAATCCTCATAACACCCTAGTGGACTACAGAAGGTAAGTTATTATCTCTATTTCATATAAGGCAAAATGTAGGCACAAACAGAGAGGGGAAATGACTTCCTTGAGATAGCAAGAGTAAAGTTACATTTAGCACTGAGGAATACCTTGGATTGCATGGCTTCCTATTGCAATGTTCCTCTAGCAATATATCTAGGCCAGAAGATATGAGGCCACTTTTAAAAGCTACAAAGGGGGCAGACCATAATATCTTACCTGAGACACAAGGAGTGAGGAAAGGATGACAAGTGAGAGCAGAGGGAAAATTGGTCTGGGACAGAGAGCTTCACAGGAAAGAAAAGGAAACAGTGAATACTTCCCATTTTATTCTGGATATATAAGATTACTCTGAAGCAATAAGATCCTAGGCCAAAACAAAACAAATTAAATGTGACTCCATCATAACTTCAAAATCTCAATTGCTATTTAAGCAGATACTGATGAGGAAATAGGCACTGAGCTGAGTAGGAACATGGAAGGATGGTTGGAGACGAGTGTGGACTGATATCTTCCTTTTACTTCTAAATCACAATTTTCCTCCATTATCTATCTAACATTGAGTCTGCCTCTATGACATTGGCCCATGGATTTTATGTTATGGGTATATGCAGTTTTCAAGTCCTTTTTGATTTGCTTTTTCTTGAAAAAAAAATGACTGAGTCATAGGGCCATTGATAGTGGACCTCAACCCAGCATATTCTGTAGTTATAATGTTAGAGGTTGAGGGTCCCAAAGAATAACTAATCTAGAATCCTCTTTCCATCAAGCATGTAAGAGAGTCAAAAAATTAATATGACTTGATCAAGGTTACCTAGATGGTAAGTGAATGCCTAACAATGGGAAGCCAGATATTTTGCCTTCTGTGAGCACTTTTAGTGGTAATTTTTCAAGTTCCACTTAGAACTGCAACATCAGGAGTCTGGACAATGAAAAGCTTTGAAGGTACTATTAATATTTCAAAATACGGAGTACATATGATAACAGAACCTAAGGAAGTGAGCTCCAGAGAGATGGCTGAAACTGACCCCTTGTCCTTAACTTAGTAGCACAGCTTAAAAGGGTTCCAATTGCCTCCATAGTGACAGGACATACCATGATATAGTGCTTACCACTTATAACCTACCCATTTTCCAGAGCCTACTGTCATTTTCAGTTGTTCTTCACTTAAACCAAAAGTAAGGTCTATTTTCTGAATTAGTGAAGCCATAGCATAAAAGGAGAAGGGGGAGTATGCAGCCCTGGGTGCTCTCTTTAAGCTTTCAAAATCATCTGATCCAATAAAGTCAGCATGTGTTCCATTACAGATTGAGAGAGAAAAATAGGACTGTCGGTGAATTTTCTTAGCAATTTCTCTGAAATAGAATAACCAATATTAGGAGAATCTCTCAAGGAATCATCTTATGCCTTCTAGGTTTCAAAAATTAATTATGTTATAAAGGCCAAAGAAAATTTTCAGGGAAGCCCAATACTCTACTAAGGATGGACTTTGAAATGCAATCTGAAATAGGGCATAGGATATATCTAGCACCTTAGTGCATTAAGATAAATTGTTCCTAGCCGATACGAAATGATTTGATATATGTATTAGGACAGGAAAGGGGGAAGGGGAGGGAGGAGAACAAGAGGTAATTTCATATTTGGACATATGCTAGTTCTGGGGGAAAACAAGGCAACCTTATATCTCATGAGTCCGAGGAAGAATGGCAGGAGGCACAGAAAAGGCAAGAGCTGCTATTGCAGCAATGTGAAAAATTAAGTTAGGAAGAGCCAAATTTGACAACATTTCTATGTGTTTTGTGTTTGAGTCAACTGTTTGTTTTTGGTTTGAAAGAAATGCTGGAAGATAGGTTTTGTCTGAGGTGGCTGGTTGTTTTTCACCCACACATGTTTGTTTTAGAATGAGGCATCAATCACTGCCTCTGCAAATGAGCACACTAAGTGGAAATCATTTCTCCACTTTCCAGTCACCACATACAATGAACACTTATAAAAGGCTGGCCATGATCCAGGGCAATGGACATAAGGGGACCACAGAATAAGTCTCACTCTCCGCAAACCAAGGTGGACACTCCTATTTAATGCTAGGGGCTCGCAGACAAAGGAGATCCCTGCCCATGTAATTCTCATGAGGGTCCCTTCGATAAGTGCCTGCCCAAAATGTTTAGTATGCTTCACCGACTAAGAGTCCAGTGAAAAGCAAATTCTGGCGACAGCTTTGATAATTCCCCAGATACTTGTTTTTCCCTAGAATATAGGTTCATTCTCATATGAAGACATGCTTCTTTAGGGAGCTGTAGATTTCTAAGGTATAATATGCATTACCACCCTCCCCACATCAACATTCCTTTCTACAAAGGAAATGAAAGTGGATCATACATTTTTTATTTGAAAGTCAGTACGTTTGGCATGAATCAAAGGGAGGCATATTTCTCATAGGGTTTACTTTCTTTTTCATTTTTGCTATGGCAGAGTGCTTCATGACTTCATACTAATTCATTTACTCATGTTGTTCTCTCTGTTAGGAATTCATCTTCCAAAAGCCAATCCCAACCCTGAACATACCCACACTTTCACTACCTGATGCAATTCTATTTATCCTTCAAATGCCAGCCCTCCTTAATCCCTCTCACAGATTTAATTGCTCCTTCTTTTCTGTTTTCCCATAATATCTGTTGGTATAAGCATAGTTAATGCCAACTAAGTAAATGAATGAGTTGATGAAGGTGCACAGCGTACATTTTCTTTCGTGAGGAAGGTGGCTTTGGATCAAAAGAATGTGGGTTTAAATCCTGGCTTCATCCCTCAGTAATAGCTCTTTGACCCTGAGTAAGCCTTTTACCTCTTGGAGCCTCCAATTCCTCATCTGTACAATGGGGATAACGCTACCACCCTGCAGAGTAGTTGTGAGATTTAGATATCATGATATAATGCACTTAGCAAAGTGTGCATAAAAGGGGCTCAGTAAATGCTAGCTATTATTATCTTACTGAATTATAGTTAAGTGTGCACGTGATTTTATCTTACAGGCAATGAGGAGCTTATATGGCTTATTAAGCAAGGGAGTGGCATTAGAACGGTGTTTTAGAATCCAAACTAGACAAAGAGTCAAGAAATGAAAGAGAAAGGAAACAAGTGATCTAGATGGGAAATAAGCAAGATCAAAATCATATGCTTGGTTACTTCTGGGCCAGCTGAGCAAGGATTGATTGAAAATGCCCAGCAGTAGGCAAAAGCAGGCAAAGTGGCAGTGTCCCTGCCACTTCCTCTGTTGCTTTTCTAACCCATTGGCCATTCCCATTGCTAAATGACTGCTTCCTCTTCTGCTTCCTGCAACTGAGGAAGGGGCTCAATACCACATTGTCACTTGACCTAAAGGCACACATCCACTCCCTTTATCAAGGAAGCATCAAAAGCAGCAACACAATACACATCACCTCCAGTCTCTAAACCCCCCTAATTTTACTCCAATATTTGGAGTTCAGGGAAATTATAAAATTATGAAAATAGGATTTGCTAGGTATAAAATGTATTGCACTGCTCATTTTGTGTCAAATTGTAGCATTCTTTTTTATGGATGCAGGTAATAAACTCGACTAAGGCAGGCCTTCTTGAGGGATGGCCTTAACCCTGTTCCATTGTGAAGAGGAAATAAGGAGGACAGAATAAGTGGAGATTGCAAAAGAGGGAGATTTGAGTTAGACATTACAGGGAATAATCTGAGTTTCAAGATAGACATCTAATGGGGCAGACAGGGTCTCTGGATCCTCTTGACTATGTTGAAGGAAAAGAGAATGATCCTCATGCCTGGGCGGGTTTAGGGCACTGTGCTTGATGTGTCTTCAGGTCTTCTGAAGTACCCTTGACAGTCTTGGACTTTGAAACTAAGAACAGAAGCAGTATTTCTAATGGAAAAGAAAAGCCCATCTTGCACTCCTCTCATCCCATCTTGGGCTCTGAGAATCCAGAGAGTTAGCAGGACTTGCAGGATTTTCATCTTTGATGTGCTGATGCTTCTTAAATAAACCTTGCACCCCCAAGACTCCATTACTCTGCTTCCAAAATTTCCATGACCTTAGTTGCCAAGAGAATGTGGATCACTAGGAGCTGAAGCCCAATATCACAGGCATGTTAACCATTTTAGAAGAGTGAAAACCATTTAACCCCCAACATAATGGCTGTGGCGTCTGTCTGAGAAAGAAATAAATTGGTTTTAACTTACACTGCTTGGGCTTCAGAGAGAAATAAAAAGGCAAAATGGAAAGGCAAAACTGTTGAGCATCTCTCGGTTCTGCCTTTCAGCGGTTTGTGACTCCAGACACAAGAATCACAGGCAAGAAGTAAATCTCATCATGTTATGCACAGCCCAATAGTCAATAGAGGAAGGAAGAAAGATATTGCAGAACTATCATCTTCTTGGAGCTGGGAGCTGGGAAAAGAAATCCAGCAAAGGATTATGAAGTTAACTGACCTGATGTTAAACACAGAAGTGTCACGGAGCTGAGCACGGCCTATGCGAACCCATGTGTTCCTGATGTTAACAGGGTCTTCAATAACAAAATCTGTGGGGCCAGAGCTAGCCTGCAAGGCAGGGGCTGTAAATAGCTCAGCAGAGAGCCTGAATCTGGCTTTAACTGCTGCCTGCGAACGATTACAATGAAGTAACTTTGAGAGATGGCTGTCAGGAACTTATGCCCACCATGCTCTTTTCCAGATATATAGCCACTGGTCTCCATCTGCAGGCTGTAGTGTCATTGTGACATCTGGAATCACCCCTATTGCTCTAGTTTGCTAGCTGCCAGAATGCAAAATACTAGAAACGGAATGGCTTTAAAAAGGGAATTTAATAAGTTGTTAGTTTACACTTCTAACACTGAGAAAATGTCCCAATTAAAACAAGTCTATAGAAATGTCCAATCAAAGGCATCCAGGGAAAGATACCTTGGTTCAAGATGGCTGATGATGTTCAGGGTTTCTCTCTCAGCTGGAAGGGCACATGGCAAATATGGTGGTATCTGCTGACTTTCTCATGGCTCTACAGAAAGGGGTTCTGTCCAAAATGTTTCCTCTTTTAAAGGATTCCAGTAAGCAACTCCACCTTCAATGGGTGGAGTCATACCTCCAAGAAATCATCTAATCAAAAGTTACTACCCACAGTTGGATGGGTCACATCTCCATGGGAACAATAAAAATGCTCCCACCCAGCAATATTGAATGAAGATTAAAGGACATGGCTTTTCTGGAGTCCACCACAGATTCAAAACGGCATACCTCTCATTAGCCAGTGAGGAATGTAAGACCTCTGCTTAGGTGCTCAATACCTAGCATCAAGACAATCTTATTGCTGCTTTACTCTGACCCCATATTCAATTCTAGAGGTTCAATCACAGTCTAGCTCACAAATTTGTTAACTGCTCTTATAATAAATCATTCACATATAAATGCATACATAGGCACATATACCTGTGTGTGTGTAGACATATGTACATGTGTGTATATATATAGTCAAGTAGAAGTTTATTTCTGGCTCACATAAAGTTCAAATGAAACCATGGTTCCAGGATCCAGGCTCCATGCATCTTGGGGCTTCATCACCTTTGACTTATAGCTTCCAAAGTCCCCATATTCTTCTGCATCAAGTCTGCAAAACATGAAAGAGCATGGAATATGCTGTGTATGGGGAGGGGGCAGTTATGGGCTAAGTCCACGTGAGTTTTCTTGACCCAAAACCTGAGACAATTTCCTGTAATGTTTATTTCTAACCTCAGGTGACAGCTGTACCCAATTCCCCATAAAATTTCCATCCTTGTGGGAAACACATTTGAAGGGTTAGAACCTGGCCTGAAAGAGGGAGGTTTTGAAGGATTGTGGCAGTTCTTTGTCCTATGAGATACTCCTCCGTGGTAAATAGCAAGCATTATTAAGGTGAGTGTTTTTAATTTTGGTAACAGCTGGGAGGCTTCTCTCTCTGCGTGGAACTGAATAGAAAGTTTCCCCACCCCTTAATTTTCTGATGTACTCTTCTGACAGTGCAAAGACAAGAAGCAATTCTTCAAAATAAATTTTCAAGTATTCTACATTTGTAATTACCTTTATTAAGACAATTATTAGTATTAATACTAATACTATCAGAGAGCACATTTTATTTGCAAAGTGCTATGTAAACACTGGTTCCTAAGTAAAGGAATTAACTAGCAAGTATTAATTACCAAGTCAGGGATGGGAAAAATAGTTGAATCTAGACTTTCATTTGAGATTAAAAGTCCCATTCACACCAGGATTTCTCTTCCCAACATTAACAGAATTTCTTTGGGTCTTGTCATTTCCTTACCTGAAAAGGGAGGGCTTGCAGAAACTCCGTGGATATCATGAAGATCAGATCTTGTTTGAGCATTAAGGCAAGTCCACACTAAGCACCCGGTACATATTCATGGTCTTGGAGATGCAGATAAAAATATGACTTTTGAAATTTTGATTTGTGATCATTTCTGAATCCATATGTATTCACCCAATGCCACTGAATACATTTTTAATAATAAGGATTTTGACAAATGACCTGACTGATTGAACAAAAGGCAGCTCTCACATAGCAGGGAAAATACCTGGAGAGTGTTAAAATCCCATTTGTTAAAGCATAGTGTATTATATTCACACCTGAAAACTGGTCGCTTATAATAATCACTGTCATGTTGCCATATAGTCCTATCTTCATAACCAAAGGGGTGATTTAACTCATATCTGCAAGGTAAACAGTTTTGAGAACACCTATTTCCCAACAATACTCTCATTGGTAGGGAGAACTATTCTTTTTGTCACATTAAGCTCTGCAACATTTTTTCTTTTGTACTTGTGATCTCCGTATTCTCCAAGGATCAAAATCAATAGAGAAGAATATAATAGATGGCCTTCATATAAGTGAAAGAAAGAAAAAAAGGAACCTCTCTTAATGATCAAGGAAAAAAAGAAGGAAATTATTATTTATTAAGCTGTTTTGCACCAAGCACTGTGCTAGGAAAATTGCAGTCTGGGTCATTTAAATTTGGGGATGGCCTGACAGAGCCCAGCTTAATTCATTAAGTCTCCATTATTCAATGGATTCATTTGTTGGTTAGAGTTGTAAATCTTAGCTCAGCCTTTCTCCTTCCACAGCACAAGCCCAGCACTCTCATTCCCATGCCTCCTAGCTGATAATTACCTAGAGAATGCAAACTGCGTTTTGTTTATAAAGTAATTAGGAAGGTACATTTGCAAAATAAATAAAGTCACAGTGTGATCCAAATCCAAATATAAATGGCTTTTTTAATTATCTAATATTTGGATCATCAACGATGTTAAATTCCATTTGTATGGCTAACCTAGAGTCATCTGTGTAGATTACTGTATTTTGATTTTTAGGAATCAGAAGAAAACAGCATTATCTTACGTTTTAAAGCTCATGTTTAGCAAATAGCAGATATAATTCCAAAACAATTGAGCACTGGCACGATACAGACGGCAATGTGTTGCATATGAGGAATATAACGAGATGTGATGTTAGGCCTCAGTGTGTAAGATCATTTAGCCCAGCTTACATTACACATTAAAAATTCAGATCCAGACTTGCCCAAAGTCACTCAACAGAGAACACAGTTATTGCTAATTCTGCCACCTCAGACTCTATTTACTAGATCCCGTTACTTCATGACAAGAAGTAAGGTGAATTTAATCTTTGTCTTCAGTGACACTCCCTGTCTCCCCTCCCCTCCTATTTCAAGCTAAAAAACAATGGCTCCAACTCCCTCCTAACTACTTTCTCTTACTGTCCTCCAGATTCTAAAGGCTTTTGTTCCTGTCTCACCAGCACCCAACACCTGTAATTGTTCTTAAAGATGATACCGTATTCTGATTCCACTTTCAGAATTCCACTCCTTTGAAATCTCTACGTCATGCATTCCTTTCTGTGATTCCCCCATCTCTCATCCTCTGAGCTCTATCACTCTAATGCCCCTCACCTCTGAATCTTCAGTCTACTAACAAAATTATTTCTGTCTATCCCTGATCTCCTGAATGTCTTTACTTCCCACTTTGCCTGGTTGAGATTTCATGATCTATCATTAGATACAATCATGGCCTACAAACAGCATTTTCTCTCTCTTTCTCTCCCTCGCTATCATACGCACTGGCAAAACTCCTGCTTCAACCCAACAACTCTGCATGCTTTCTGTGTCTGTATCCAAGCAGCTAAATATTACAAGAGAAAATGGCATGACTGATCTTACTGGATGGACTTTAAATTGATAATTACAAAACTGGAATGAATGCTAAACAGGTCTTGGAAATCCAGCCTTCATAGAAAGTTCCTTTTCTTCAAAGAAAAGTTTCTTTTTTCTCTAAAGTATGCTTTCTCCTATCCTGTCACACATATACCTTACCCCACATATTCTGTCATTCACTGACCTAGTCTCATATTTCATTAAGGTCATAAAAATCACCAAATAGGACATAATTTCTTCAACTGAACATTTAGATCATCTCCTCCACCCTCTCCTTTGTTAAAATGGACGCTATTCTAGCCTCCTATTGAAGGCCACTTTCTTTCCTTGTGCCTAGCATCTAACTGCTCTTCCCCTGTGTTTGCCCTTCACCTTTGCCCTTCACCTTCAAATTTCCTACTCCTTCAGTGACTCTTTTCCCTATGCATTTATTCACCAACAAACATTTATTTGAGATTACATAAAATTTCCTGGAGACCTTGTAAAGGAATCTGCATTTTGGTTCAGATGTGATGTGAAACCACTGGCATGATTTGAGCAGATAATGATATTTTTAAATGATAACAAGGGTTTCATTGAAATACAGAGAAGTGAGGGAAGGAATTCCAATTAATAGGTTATTGGAACAGAGCGTGGAGGAAAAGGTAGTGGTAACAGCCTGGGAGTTGTCAGATTTGGAATATACATATTTAAGGTAGAAACAATATGACGTGATGATAATGTGAATGCAGGGATGTGAAGGAAAGAGGAATTCTAAATGGATTCTAGGCTTGAAGCCAGAGCAACTGAGTGAATAGTGGGACAGGTTATAGAGATGTGGAAATGAGGAAGGAGCAGGCTTTGTTAGGGAGAAGGTGGGAAATCAAAAACTTAGTTAAGCCATGTTAAGTTTACAGTATCTGTTATATACCCAGGTGGAGATAGTGATTAGGTCATTGTGTGTATATATAAATCCATTACTCAGGGGAAAGGTGAGAGTAACCACTTCTTCAATCACATATTCTAAACTCAGTTCTTCTAGTTCCTTACCCAGAATTCACGCTTTCAAAAACAACTTTTAATTGAAATATTTTGAATAAAGAACAAAACTGCAGAAAACATAGTAAACATTCAAGCCACCACTACCAAGATATAAAGATATTACCATTTTGCCCATATTTCCCTGAATGTATCTGTTTTTCTTTTAAGAAATAAAACATTCTGAAAATAGCTAAAGGTCTATCTATGTTGCTATTTCTTCCCCAACTCTCTAATCTCAAAATAATCATTTTCTTGAAGTTGGTAAGTATCTTCCCACAAATTTTTAAAAAACATTTTCTACATGTATTTGAATCAAAAAATTTCTTAATGTTGAACTGCATTTTAAAATGTACATACATGGTAACATACTATAGAATTATTTGGCAACTCTCTTTTCGCTGAAACTTTTAAAAATGTATCCATGCTATGTAGATTATATATATATATATATATATATATTTTAAATATATAATATTTTACCTGCCATGTACATATTACAGCATTGTTTGCATAAACACATTTTACCCAAATCCTGATGGATGGATGGTCAGAGTGACTTTGCTGAATCACTACCATCAAACGGCTTCAGATATTACCATGTACTGGTGGCAAGTTTTCCAAGGTAAATGCTTAGAAGTAACGTAAAGTTGCTGGTTCATACTAATAAGCATTTTGTGCTCCCCACCCACCTCCCACAACTGCTGAATTGATTTCCAAAATGTTTTTTTTCTTTTTTTAATTGACAGAGTCACCTGAAGTCAATGAACATATCTGCTTCCTCACTTCCTCCACAGCACTTGGTATCGTCTGTTCAATTTTTGCCAACCTGTGAGTACGAAACGGTATTTCAAGCATTGTCTTTACTTCTGTGTTCTCACTATCCTCTGACTTACAGTCTTGCCACTCCACTAAGTCTGCTACTTTCAAAGCCTTGTTTTGAAAGGTATGGCAATCCTCCCTTCCCCGCTGACACCTCCTCTTCAGTCTCTTTCCTTGGCATCTTTTCCTATTTCTCAAGACCTGTTATGGGCTCTTACTTCTTTCCTATCATGTCTTATGAGGCAATATAACTCTTTCTCATGATTTTAAATGCCAACTTCATGAGCAGATATGCCAGCAATATTGCTCTAGCTGTGTTTCTAACTTCTGCTTCATATCTCCATTCCAATTTATCATGAGTATCTCAAACTCAAAATGTCTCAAATAGAACTCTTTATTTCTAGTTATGCCACCACTTGGACTTCCCCCAAATGTGCCTCTCTAAATAAATGACTCCACATCTTCTTTAGATTTACTGATACAAAAAGCCTAGGTGTGAGACTCGACATATATTTCTCGCAGATTCCATATCTATTTATAAGCTGGATATCTTATTTTTACCTATAGAATGTGCTTCTCTACTTCCCTCCTTGGTCTTTGCCACCACTCCCATTCAATTTTCCCACAATCTTTAGGGTAACACTCCTGGTTGGTTTCCTCAGTTCAGTTATATTCCCACAATAGCAGAAAAAGCAAGTTTTAAAATGTAATCCAGAAAACGACTCACTCCTGCTTCAACTGATTCAAGGCTTCATGTTTCACCTTTTGCACTTAGACTAAATCTTAAATCTTTACTATGCCCTCAATAACTCACCATGCTTCTCTACATTATCTATCTCTGTGTGCTTCTTTCACACTGGTCTTCTGACAGTTTTTCAAGC
>PVIY010030925.1:0-30459 GCA_004026745.1 Myrmecophaga tridactyla | reverse complement strand
GGGAAAGTTGTTGGAACCCAAGGGCCTGGAGAGAAGACCAGCAGAGACCATCCTGTGCCTTCCACGTAAGAAAGAGCCTCAGTGGAAAGTTAGCTGCCTTTCCTCTGAAGAACCAACAAAATAAATCCCCTTTTATTAAAAGCCAATCCGTCTCTGGTGTGTTGCATTCCGGCAGCTAGCAAACTAGAACAACATTATTTCTTTCTCTCATCTTCTGCTTTTTTTTGGACTAGATTGCCTTCTGTTTTCATTTTGTTTTTATTGATTCTATTTTGGTTCTTATGGTGCTTCCCCTTAACTTGAAACCCACTTTGATTTTTATTTACCTCTATTCATTTTATAAATTATTTATCTTTAGGTCATTTCTCTAATAAGACAAGTAATTTAGTGCACTCTTATGTACTGTTTCTCTACTTCTCCTTATCCATGTTTGTATTGTCAGTATTTGTAGTTCAGAGTAGGTATAGGTATGCTTTCTCTTTTTCGTGTATTTTTGGATTTTTTATTTGTTTGTTTGTTTGTTTGTGATAATAGTAAACTTTACCTAGGTATTTGATCACCTCTCCTTATCATATCTCTTACAGCCTTTCCTGGATTTGTTTCTTTCTTAATTCATTTGACAGAAAAAATAGAGAGGTAAGTGTATATGTTTAAAAACTATTTATATGCATGAAATTGAAATCATAGAGGGAAAAGTAGAGATAGAAAGGAATTATGAACTACAACTTTGTCAATCTAAGAGAAGACAGGAAAGGATAAGAGGACATTTTTTTAAAAATAAAAAGATCTCAAAAAAACCCAAAAAGAATAAAATTTAAAAAAATCAGATCTTACAAAATAAGTCCAAATATATCAATAATCATAATAAATAAAAATGGATAAGGGCAGGCCATGGTGGCTCAGCAGGCAGAGTTCTCGCCTGCCATGCTAGAGGCCTGGGTTCGATTCCCAGTACCTGCCCATGCAAAAGAAAAAAAAATGGATAAGACTTAGCTATAAAAAGACTGAGTCATACAAATTGGGTGAAAAACAAAGTCTTGCTTTATGCTGCTTTAAGAGACATATCTAAAATAATGCTATAAAAAGGCTATATAATGGTTACATAATGTTAGAAATCCATCAAGGAGATATATTAATCATGATCTTGTATATACCCAAGAATATGTTTCAAATTGTATAAAGCAAAACTTTTCAAAATTACAAGAAGGAATCAAAGCTCCAGATTTATAGAGAATGATTTTAATAGGCCTTTTGGGGTATATATATTATAGGCAGTATGCAAGTATATTTTAAAATTCAGTTTTAGCATTCCTTTCTCTATTAATAGAATTACTTGTCATCTATTTTATACTTTATGTAGTTCTTTACTTTTACTTTTCTGTATAGACTTAGTGTAACTACTAATTGTTAATGTATGTGTTCTGGTTTTAATTTTTTAAAAATATTTTGGAGGGAAGTTTCATAGTATTTTTTAGTAAATTGAAATGCACATTCTTGGCAGTTTCACTTCTGGAAGTGTATCTTATCAGAAATATTATTATAAGTGAGTGCTCAAGTGATGTATTTAAGAGATTTGTTCAGTGTTGTACCATGACAGCCAAAAAAACTGGAAACAATCTTCCTGTCCATTAATATAGGAACTATTAAATCTTGGAACATCATAAAATGAAGTACTTATGCAACTTTTACAAATAATAATAGAATAATTATACATTTTTGCAAAACAAATTAGCCCAAACCTTAGCAGGATTAAAGCAATAAATGTTTATTACCTGACATTTAAGGATCAGGATTCTGGGGGCAGCATAGCTGGATGGCTTTGGCTCAGCGTCTCTCCTGAGATTGCAGTCAAACTGTCAGCCGGGACAGAGTCATCTGAAGGCTTCACTGGTGCTGAAGGATCAATTTCTAAGATGGCTCTTTCATATGCCTGTTGGAAAGATGCTTCATTTTGTGTTTGTTTGGCAGAAGGCCACCATTCTTCTCCATGTGGACCTCTCCACAGGGCTGCCTAAGTGTCCTCCGAACATAGCTTCCCCCAGAGCAGTGATCCAAGATGGAGAGCATAGGAGGAAGCTGCAGTGCGTTTTATGACCTGGTCTCCAAATTTGTACACCATTACCTACCCTCCTGCTTTTATTTCCATGTCTTAAGCAAGTCACTAAGCCCATATTCAGTGGGTGAGGAATTAGGTTTCATTTCTTAAAGGGGAGGATATCAAATAATTTGTGGATATACTTTAAAAATACCACAAATAAGATAGGTCTGTATGCACTGAAATGGGAAATTGTATACTGTATATTAAATGAAAAAAGCAAATTGCAGAATTACATCTTTGTTAAGAACGAACATCGGGTGGGCCACGGTGGCTCAGCAGGTAAGAACGCTTGCCTGCTGTGCCCGAGTACCCAGGTTTGATTCCTGGTGCCTGCCCAAGTAAAAAAAAAAAAGAACGAACATCATTGGGATCTTGCATGTGTTTGTGTGTATTCATAGAAAGAGATCAGAAAGGGCGATGTGAAAATTTTATATAGTGGTTATTTCTCAGACTGGTAGTTTGGGGGAGGAGGGGCTTTCAATTTTTACTTATATTACTTCAGTTATATTATTTTAAAATTTCATGAATTTATTTTCAGTAAAAAGAAATTATACTCTTAAGCTTTAGTACGTTTTTAAAAGAAATTCTAGTAACCATCAAAGCCAATAACGACAGGGTTTTGTTTTTACTCTGCTTTTCTTGCTAAATATTAGTTTCCTCACTCTTTCAGTGTTAATAATAACTTTATAAGATTGTTTTGAGCGTTCATGATAATACAGTACTGTTCAGGTAATACATGCTCAATAATATTTGCTACTACTATGATTATGATGAGGATATCACTTTAATTTCCTTCCACTTTATGGTAAACTCATTAGAGTATGTAATTCCCTTGTTCTTAATATCCATTGAATATTTTTACCAAACCTTTCATTTGAATTTTAGAATTGAGAGTATGTTATCAAAGAAATTAATTCATCACATGAGCAACTTATATGTTTTTTCAACTAAAAGAAATAATTTTAGACAGTGTGAATGCATGTATTTATCTCTTCTCCCTCCTAAAACCGGATGATAATTTAAAAAAAAACTAACAAATGTATGGATCTGCTATGATGAAGTGAAGAGCCATTAACAAGTGAGAAATTTCAACAGAATTCTAGAAGACAAAAGGGATGGATAGTGTATTAAGAGCCTCAGGGCTGAGGATATTACCTCTTAGAATATTCACACGGAAATATAGATCAGAAAAGAACTAATGGGCCCTAAAAATGTACAGGCTAAGGACGCATTTGTGCCATTGAAGCAGTGGTCCAGGCTGAGATGTAAGGTTGAAAAAAAGGGATTAACTTGAATGCCTGTCTGTGGAATTGTTAATCTCACTCTAAATGTAGAACAGCAGCAGACAGGGCACCTATCCCTCCAAACAGGAGATCAGACAGTTATTTTTCTGAAGTAGTTGAATACCTTCAGAGAATTCTGGCATTTGAATAACCTGCACAGTTCCAATCAGCCTTTCATTCCCTCATTCTTAAATATGAATGAACACTCAAATATCATCAGATATTTAAGTAAAACTTCCAACTTCAGAGAGGGAAACCAGGGTAAATGTGGAGTAAAGACTTTTAAGAAACTAGCCAGAGAATATAAGATAACCTAATAAATTTTCTCAAAGTAATTAAGAAAGATATAGCCATAAAATCCTTATTAATATCCTCAGAAAGATTTAAAAATATCCATAAAACTAGATTTGGATGCTAAGAAAAATAGCCATGAGAGAATAAGATTAATTTCTTAGAAATTAAAACATTACTGAAATAAAAAATTCAATAGAAATGTTGGAAGCTCAAGTTGAGAAAGACTCCCACGTGATGGGACAAAGACACAAATAAGAGAAAATGGAGAAAGCATAAGGAGATCATCCAGGAGGATGATATATGACTGATAGGTAGTGAAATATAAGTACAGAGTCCTGGAAGAGAGACATCAGAAGAAAAAAGGAACTTTTCAAAGAAATAATAAGGAAATTTGGTAGAACTGCTAAGTAGAAGTCTTCAGGTTGTAATGCTCATTGAATGCCTAATGAAAACAGATACAAACCAAGGAATCTGGGAAAAAAAGATGATCCTAAAATCTTCCAGAAAGGAAACAAAATGTTACAAACAAAGAATTAGAATTAAAAATCAAAACAAAACTTCTTAGCAGTGAGACTAAATGCTAAGAACTATTCTGAGAAAAATTTTTGTTCTGGAATTCTATACCCAGCCAATTGTGAGGGAATTACAAAGACTTCGGGTACACAGTGATTCAAATGATTCCTGGGATTTATTCCTGGTAACCATGCTTAGAGGTTCTCCTTTAAACCAAATGTGTGTCTTGCAGAATACCTTTCTTGTTTCTCACTATTGTTTTTTTTTTCAGTGGCTGTGGGCTAAACATTCATAGATTTGATTAATTTATTTTGGTATACTATTCCAAAATAAGGGAGTAATTCTCGGAAGTCCATGGGCTTAACCATTTGTAGGTTTGATTGAACTTATGTGAGTATGCTTTTCCAAAGTAAGGGTGTAAATCAGAAAAGAGGAAGAATTGTATGATCTTGAAAATGGAGCACAAAAGAGTAGTCAGCCCAGATTGGAGCAGGAAGATGGACATTTCCAAAATAAAAAAAAAAAAGATGGTGGTGGTGGTGTGAGAGACTTGATAAAATGGATTATATAGAGCCTTTCAAAATAATTAAGAATATGATAGCAAGTTTATTAAATAAAAATAAAACAGGCAGCCCTGCCAAAAAAAACTGGATATAATCATAGTCAAAATTATATAAGTAGGGGGGTACAAGGGTAGTTCAGTGGTAGAATTCTCGCCTGCCATGTTTGAGACCTGGGTTTGATTCCCAGTCCGTGTGCTTCCTCCCCCCCATAAAAAAAAATCATGCAAAAAAAACAAGCAAAACAAACAAACAAAAATTCAACAAATGATGCTTCAATAATGGGATACTCACATGGAAAAATAATGAAATATGACCCCGCCATACAGCATACCAAAAAAAAAAAGTTATATAAGCAGTGCTTTTTGATTTAACTAAAAAATAGTGATAAAAATGTATCAGAAAGGTGAGTGAAGGTATGGAGGATAGGATCTAATTCTTCATCTCACAGCAAGAAGTAAATAGATAATGTCTGTGATCAACTATGAAGTGGTTGGAGTAATATTGTTAAAGTTGGCAAATGATTCTAGTCTGAAGCATGCAGAGCTAGGTCTATATCCCAGGCTCTGATGCTTTCTGGCTTTGTGATTTGGGGAATTTACTTAATCTCTTTCAACCATTGTTTATTAATTTGTTTAAATGGGGATGATAATAGTCCCTACAATATAAGATTGCTGTAAGGATTAATTGGAATATATGTGAAACACTTAGCCCAATGTTTAGTAGAAAAATGCTATATAAATGTTTCTTTGATGGCAATGATGTTCAATGATTAGATACATTATTCACCTGTTTTACTACTATTATTATGTCTGCCCTTACTCTTCTTATTTTTCTCCCTTACTGGTTCTTTCTTCTTTCTGTTTGGTTTGTCACTTATGTTACCTGCTGAGACTATTTTACTCTGTCCATCTTCTCACTTAGATTTCTTCTTCCTGTAAAGCCTGATGTTGGACCAGATGGCAATTACATTTGAAGATGTGACTGTTATTTTTACTTGGGAGGAGTGGAATTTCCTGGATTCTTCTCAAAAGAAGCTGTACAGGGAGGTCATGTGGGAGAACTACACAAATGTCATGTCAGTAGGTAAAGTTATCCCAACTCTTAGGAAAGAGACTTAGTTTTCTTCTGGAACCAGTTCTGTTGAGTATTTTCATTGTTTATGTGGGAGTTGTATTCAGTGTGGTAGAAGTATTTTTACAAATGTGTCTTAAATCAGGTGACAAAAACAAGATAAACAAAGCAAAACATCTTCTAAGAAATCTGGGCTATGTAATTAAAAGAAATTTATGATTATTGTTTTTAGTCATTTTCTGGATTACACTTAAAGCACAGGTCTCCCTATGTAGTCATTTTTATGTGGCCCTAAGTTCTCTCTTCATACTATTTGTTTGAGTTAGCTTTTTCTGTATAACAAACTATTCCAAACTTACTGTTTTAAAAAACACAACAAAAGAAAACTTTATTTTTTATAATTCTAATTGGCTGGATGGTTCTTCTATCATGGAGTGACTTGGTTGAGTTAGATGGTCTCAGATGGGGCTGGATAGCCTGACCCACATATCTGACAGCTGGCATAATATCAGTAGGGATGACAGGGATGTATTAGTCATGTGTCCTTCTTCAAGCAGGCTAGCCCAGACTTGTTTACATGATTGTGGTCACAGGATTTTCTAAAGCAGTGAGAGAAAGGCAAACCCCAGTGTGCAAGCACTCTTCCAGTCTCTGCTTGTGTCACTTTTACTATTGTCCCATTGACCAAACAAAGCAAGTTGTATAGTCAGGCCCAAGTCTTTGTGGAAGGGAAATACCCAAAGGTATAAAGATAGAGATGCAGCCATTCTCCCACCCCTCCCCAGTGGCTGAGAGATCTCTCTCTCTCTCTCTCTCTCTTTTTTTTTTTTTAACTTTTTTTGTTGTATAATATAACATATATACAAAGCAAAGAAAGAAAAAAGCAATAGTTTTCAAAGCATTCTTCAACAAGTAGTTGCAGAACATATCCCAGAGTCTATCATGGCTACCATACCATCATCTCAAATTTTCCTTCTAGCTGCTCCAAAATATAGGAGACTAGAAGGGATAAATATTTTTTTATTATCACAATCAGCTTTTTTGTGAAAAATAACGTATATAGAAAACAATATATTTCAAAGCACAGCACAACAATTAGTTGTAGAACAGATTTCAGAGTTTGGTGTGGGTTACAATTCCATAATTTTATGTTTTTACTTCTAGCTGCTGTAAGAAACGGAGACTAAAAAAAATATCAGTTTAATGATTCAGCAATCATATTTGTTTGTTAAACCTTCCCTTCTCTGTATAACTCCACTATCATCTTTGATCTTTCTAACCCACTTTTTAGGGGTATTTGGGCTATGCCGATTCTAAATTTTTCATGTTGGAAGTGGCTGTCAGTAATATGGGGTAGGGAGATGGAGCTAGTTGATGTTCTGGAGAGGCTGGGCCTTCTAGGTTTCAGGACTTATCTGGTCCAGGGACCCATCTGAAAGTTGTAGGTTTCCGGAAAGTTACCCTAGTGCATGGAACCTATTGCCCTAGGTATTCTTTAGGACTGAATGGAATGATTTTGATTGGGGTTTGGCAAGTTATGACAGATAGCAATGTCTGTCTTGTATTAGAGTGACCTCCAGAGTAGACTTTCAACTCTATTTGAACTCTTTCAGCCACTGATACTTTATTAGTTACACTTCTTTTCCCGCTTTTGGTCAGGATGAAATTGTTGATCTCACAGTGCCAGGGCCAGACTCATCCCTGGGAGTCATGTCCCAAGCCAATGCAGCCATTTTTGCACACACTTGACCCCACTATTCTAGAAAGGAAAAATAGACACAATATTTTATTTCTTATAATAATGCCCTGAATAGAGGAATCTAATTAAACTTCAAGTCTTTAAGACTATTAATATGAAGCAGTCAGCCTTACTCTTTTGTTTCTGAACAGTGTCTGGTAAGAAGTAAATGCTCAAGATATGTTTGTAGAATGAATGAATGAGTGACTGTATACAAAACGCATAAATGAATTATCAAACTAAATAAATATATTTTAGACCTAATAGAACAACCAAAGTCATGCTCCTTCTTTCCCACCTACACCCAAACATATATTCAATATACATATTCTTATCCTTCTTAATCAGTTTGTGTTTATCACAATCTGACATACTGCCAATTTATTCTTTAGTGTACATTCCCTCATTCAACAAGAATCACTGTAGATGTTTTTTATATGACAATGCAAAGACGAAAATTATATTATTCATATCTTCATGGAGTTCTCAAAACTTTGTGGGATATTTCCCATTATTTTCTGTTTTGTTTTTGAGAAACTATTGAAAGAATTTGGGAGAGGATACAGTTGAATATTAATCTTTTATTGCAGTAGCTACCTGAATATTAATTTTCTTACTCTTAGACATGCAAAATTACAAATCACTAAGGACAAATGATGTAAATCATGTCCTTACATAAATAAAATGTTAAATTCTTCCTATTGGCCTGGAGGTCATTGGGACATTTGAAAATTTTTAAACACAGCTTTCACCTCACCACTGGACTATCTTCTTAATCTCCTAGGAATCTGGAATGAAAGCTCCAAATCCCAAGAAGAAAGATTCAGATATTTACAACATGAAAATCTTTCCTACCTGCAATGCTGGAGGAATGAGAATCAGAATTATGTGGAAACTGTTCAAGAGATCAATTTTAAGGACCTAAAACAGCAAGACCTTTCCCACCGTCAAAAATGGTTAATACTCTCTACACAAGTACCAGGATATCAGAACTATGAACTGACGTTTGAAGGCAGAAGTTCCAGGAACTTAAAATATGAAAAATTTATACCTTGGCAGTCCTTAGAAATAAAAAACACTCAAGATGATGGGAGAGAAATCTACATGAGTGAGTCACAGGTTTTTCAAGGAAACAGACCCCATCTTGCTATATTGTGGAAAAATCTCCCCATGGAGAAAGAACACAAGCTCATAACTAAGCGTTCTTATGCCCCAATAGAGGAAGCCCTTCCAGAATACAGTGGTGAGATATTTCAAAATGACCTACTCAAAGAGTCTATGGAAGAGAAATTCTGTGGATGTAGTAAATGTAAAGAAATTTATTTTTGGAACTCACAATGTGTTCTGCACAAGAGAAATCAGTTTGGAGAAAAGCTCTATAAATGCTCCACCAGCACAGCATGTTTCTCTCAGAGATCAGACTTATATAGACCTCCAAGAATCCACATAGGTAAGCATGTGTATGGATGTGGTGAGGTTGACAGTAACTTTAGTCAGAGCTCAGGTATTCACTTTCATCAGACAGTCCATGCAGGGGAGGTACCTTATATATGTAATGTGTGTGGTAAGAACTTCAGTCAGATATCTAGTCTAAATAATCATCAGCGAGTCCACACAGCAGAGAAACTCTATAAACTTGAGTGTGATAAGGACCTCAGGAAAAGTTCATTATTTCACTTTCACCAGAGGCTTCACATAGGAGAGAAACCTTTTAAGTGTGATCAGTGTGGCAAGAGTTTTAGTCGGAGTTCGGTACTTCATGTTCATCAGCGAGTTCACACAGGAGAAAAACCATATAAATGTGAAGAATGTGGTAAGGGCTTCAGTCAGAGCTCAAATCTTCGAATTCATCAGTTAGTCCACACAGGAGAGAAGTCCTATAAATGTGATGCCTGTGGTAAAGGTTTTACTCAGCGTTCAAATCTTCAGATTCATCAGAGAGTACACACAGGAGAGAAGCCTTATAAATGTGATGACTGCGGAAAGGACTTCAGTCATAGCTCAGATCTTCGTATCCATCAGAGGGTACATACAGGAGAGAAACCCTATACTTGTCACGAATGTGGTAAGGGCTTCAGCAAGAGTTCAAAACTTCACACTCATCAAAGAGTACATACTGGCGAGAAACCCTACAAATGTGAAGAGTGTGGTAAGGGATTCAGTCAGCGGTCACATCTTCTCATTCATCAGAGAGTCCACACGGGAGAAAAGCCCTATAAATGTGATGACTGTGGAAAGGGTTTTAGTCACAGCTCAAATCTTCACATTCATCAGAGGGTCCATACAGGAGAGAAACCTTATCAATGTACTAAATGTGGTAAGGGTTTCAGCCATAGCTCAGCTCTTCGAATTCATCAAAGAGTCCACATGGGAGAGAAACCTCATAAATGCCATAAGTATTATAAGGGATTTGATCAGGATTCACATCTTCACAATAATCACCAAAGAGAAGCCTTATAATTTTGTTCATGTAATTAGTAGTTTTTTTTTTAGACACAGGTTACATTTTAAACCCAATAAGTGCTGTGGGAGGAAAATCCTATAAATAATATGAGTAATTCCAAGCAAAATTTGTAGTAGCCCCTAAATCCCACTAAGAATCATTTGCTTCAAGAGGAGATCCTTAGGAGAATTCCTATATATTTAAATTAAAATGTTATTTTCTAAAAAAAAAAAATAATAAAGTTATTTTCTTTTTTCTACTATAAATGTAATACATAGTCATTCTATAAGAGATTCAAGAAGAAAACTTTTCATCCTGTTTCATTCTAGTCATTCATTTTCTGTGCATTTTCATGTGCTTGAAATCACTATGTTCAACTTTGTATTTTCACTGACTTCAAAATATTTACTTAAAATTTTGTATTGATATTGGCTAGTAATCTCTGAAACACCATCCCTTAATTCCCCTTTGAAGTCTCTAGGAAGCCACAGAAAAAGATGAAAACATACAAAACTTGAAACTCAAACTGGCAGACAATTTGTTCAAATATGGAAGACTTAACTATATGGCCAGTAGAATTCAATTGCCCATTAAACACAGGCCACCTGATAAACGATAGGAAAAGAATGACCTTGTATCCAAGATAGGGTATCTTAGATATGTTATCTCTGCCATCCAGAAAACTCAGGAACTGTCCTTCTGTTGAAGGAGCGTTGCATTTTGAGTTACTAGAATGCACTCTGTTGCCTCCCCTTCCTGTTTCCCACATTATTCATAGGTTCAGACACCAAGTAACAAGAAGTGAAGATTTACTTTCCCTAAGTAAAGTATGAAAGGTATAGACAAAAGCTGAAAGAACACTGATAAGAGTGAATGCTAGAAATAGCAGATACTTCATTGGTTCAGAATCAGAGATCCAAGCAGTAGAATTTGAATTAACCTCAGTTGAATAGAGTTTAATAGAAGAATATCTTGCTAGGAACAGAACTGAATGCAGAATTATGTGCAACAATGAATCTTAAAAGAATTTTGCCTTTATAAAAATAGAGTAGGAATACACAAATCCTGATTATTGAGATAGAACTATATTTAAATTTATCCCAAGAGGAAAAAAAATTAAGTGGGCCTGTTTGGGGAAGCAAGAGGGAATTATAATATCAAAAAAAAAAAAAAAGGAGTATCATCCTGAAGACTTAGAAAACTATAGCCCTCAGAATCAGCTATATCAGGCTCCAGAAGAAATGAGAAACAAAACCAAACAGGTGCCCTCAGTAACATAAAACCTGAACTCAATAAATCCATAGAAATCCATAAGTAGAGAAAGTCTCTAAGATGAAAAAGAGATACATGAGGAAGGACTGCAGAGAAATTTAAAATGCTGTATCAAAGTAAAAGGCAATAAGCAGCAGAATTGACACTGCAGAATATCAACTATAAGAAAAACTTGAAAAGATCTTAAATGTATAAGAAAAGGATAAATGTTTAAGAAATGGAAACAGTGACAGAAAAAACAGATATGAAGAGCAGAGACTGGGGATCCAGTATAAGAATTATATTGTTTCTAAGGAAGATAAAAGAACAATTGGAAATAGAATCCACGATCAAATAAGTTAAGAAATTTTTCTTTAGCTGGAAATAATGCTCTTTAGATTTTAAGCAAAATCAGTAGTATAAAAACCATGTTTAGAAATACCTAGAAAAAAAAGAACAATTGAAATACATAGTAAGAGAAATTCTGGCTATCTATAAAGCCAAAAAGGAAGAATGGATAAAAAATATTCTACAACAGTAAATGCCAGAAAGCAATGAAGTAACACCTTCAGAATTCTGAGATTAAAAAGTCCTATCACATAAGTTTTTCTGTTCAACCAAGTTGTCTTTTACACGTGTAAATAACACATATTTTAGATCAACAAGAAAACAAAGCATACCATACATTTTCCTTTCTTAGAGTTCTAGAATGTGGAAGTCATGATATTAAAAGATTGGTGATGAACCCTGAAGTAAGTCAAAGATGCAGTTAAGTCTCTATAATTGTTCATTTGCTTTCAAAAATTTAAAAATTATAAATGGTCATGCCAGAAAATATTTAATTTACAAATGCTGAACATAAAAGCAAATTATATATAAAGGTTAGGGTTGCTAGATAAAATTGAATTTCAAATAAACAAGAAATAATTTATTAGTGTAAGTATCTCCTAAATATTGCATAGAACCTATGCTAAAAATTATTTGAAATTCAAATTTAATTGGGTCATTCTGTGTTTATATATGTAATTCTGGCAAGCCTTGGGGTAATATTAGAAAAAGAGTGCTAAATTTCTGAACTTAAAGAACAGGTACTCGTGATAACATTTCCTTCTTGAGTTTAACAATTCAAGGAAATAAATGTCTAAGATATTTTGTTTGCAAATGTAGAAATCATAACTAATACACCTCTACGTGGGGCATATAATTTCCAAAACATGAAAGAAGATAAAAGCAAAAAACATCCAGTTGCTATATCAAAAGACAAAATACAAAGAACACAAGAAGATGGCCTGAAAAATTGCAGTACATAGAACAAGATGAGAAAATGCCAATATTATCTAAAGAGTTTAAACCTCCCATTAAATTTTTTTTGAAAACTCATTTTATGATTAAGTTCATGTCTCAACTTGGCCAGGTGATGGTGCCCAGTTGTCTGGACTGTAAGGACATTTTGTGACTGATTAATAAACCAGAAGGTTGGTTTATTAAATCATCAGCAAGTTGATTCCATCCATGGCTGATGATATCTGCAGTCAGCCAAGGGGAGTGTCTTCTGCAATTAGTGACATTTAATCTAATTAGTTGAAAGCTTTAAAAGAGAAATCACAAGAGAAAGTCTCTCTGTCTGCTTCAGCCAGTCCTACAGAATTTGGACTTGTGCATTCCCACAGTTGTGTGACACACTTATAAAATCTCATATTTACAGATATCTCCTGTTGGTTCTGTTTCCCTAGAACCCTGACTAATGCACCTATAATCAGTTAAATTTTAATTATATGCTGTTAAAAATTAAAATATGAAACAAAGTTATACTAATTAAATATAAAATAGGCAAAGGTTTATTAGAGAAACATAGATGAGTGCCTACAATATTTTTTTAAAAGCTGATTTAAGAACAAAACAGATTAAGGTGGTATTTTTGGTTTGCTCATACTGCCGGAATGCAATATACCAGCAATGGGTTGGCTTTTATAAGGGGGATTTATTTAGCTACAATTCACATTTCTAAGGCTGTAAAAATGTTCAAATTAAGGCATCAACAAGAGGATATCTTCTCGGAGGAAAGGCAGCTGGCATCTGAGTTCCTCTGTCTCTGGGAAGGCACATGGCAATGTCTACTGTCCTTCTCTCCCAGCTTCTGGTTTCAAATGGCTCTCTTAGCTTCTGGCATCTCCTGGGGCATTTTCCTTCTGGATCGCCAAACATCTGTATCTTGGTTTCATCTTTCTGCTCTCTGTGTTGGCTCTGGGCCCTTTGTATGTTTTCTGCCTTTCATTCTCTTTATGGAGGACTCTGGTAAAAGAATTAAGACTTACCTTGACTTGGGTGAGTCACATCTCAGGAGGTCTTACCCACAATAAGTGTGCAGCCACAAGAATGGATTAGAAGAACATAACTTTTCTGGAGTACACAACCGTTTCAAACCAGCACAGGTGGGTAAACAGCAAAAGCCGATGGTTTCTTAAACTCTTGTAATAATCAGAAAATGTAATGGGAAGAAAAAATATGTTTTTGATAACACGAAAAAATTTTGTAAAGGAACAACAAATAAAAAGGCAGAATGAAATGATGAAAAACAAAAACATTTAATTGAGGAACATAAAAGAGGACTTAAATAGAGAAGCTTTACAACTTTCCTAGAGAGAATATATCTAAATTAATTTATAGACTCATTACAAATCTCATTAAAGTCCCAATGTTATTTGAAACTCAAAAAATAAACAGATTTTAAAGTTTTTCAAGGAAAATGGACTGTTTTTTTAATTATAAAGAGATTAGTGAGGTTGACCTAATAAATGGTACAAGTAACTATAATAATATGGAACGTGAATGTATAATTGCAGAATTTTTCAGAATGCTCAAAGTCAACAAATAGCTTAGAAATAAATGAGTATATGGATTATATATGTATATATAACATATTTAGTATTATGTTTTTATACTTCACATATAATAAAGTTAGCATCCCAGATCTGTGAACAAGGGAAAGATTATACAGTAAATGGTGCTGACACAGTTACCTGACTTTTCGGTGAAAAATAAAATTAGGCGTTCATCCTTATGAACCATATTAGAATAAAATATGTATTGACTAAAGCACAAGTTTTCAAGTGGTGTTATGTGAACCTCCAGTGGGTCTCATGAAAGCTGGTACTTTGAAAAACCACAAACAGCCCTTCTATATAACTTCATATTCAAGAATAACATTATTTTCAAAAGAGAAGTGTCCACCACCTTAAACATAAAGTGTTTAAAATTCACTAGAGTGGGTTCTTACATTTGAAAACCTACACATGTGTTTTTGGGTATTAGATGAAATGGAAACTCAGAAAAATACCTAGAAATCTGCATAAAAATTTTAAAACTAGGTCCAAAATATGGAAGTCAGACAATCATAGGAAACATTTGCTATAATTATGACAGCTATGAAACTTATAAATCAATAAGATGGACATCTATTAGAAAAATTGGCTAAGGGGCACCAACAGATTAAAGCAATGCAATACCAATTTTATTATGAACAAAAATGATAGAAGCAATTTCCAGTGAGAGTACAGAGTAATGTGTACTTATAATACTTAATATTGAGGTTAAATTCATACAGACTATTTGGTTCTTTTATTAGGATTCTCTAAGGAAACAGAACCAACAGGAGATATCTGTAAATAGCATGTTTTATAAAACTGTCTCACACAACTGTGGGGATGCATGAGCCCAAATTCCATAGGAGAGGCTGCAAGCTGGCACTATAGTGAAGATCTGTGAATTTCCCAGGAGAGACTGGCTGGCTGAAGAAGAGACAAAAGTTCTCTCTTCTGACTGCTGAAGCTATCACTTCCCCCTTAAAAGCCTTCAGCTGATTAGATTAAACATCTCTCATTGTGGAAGAACTCTCCTCAGCCGACTGCAGATGTTATCACCATAGGTGCAATCTATGTATTGACTGATAAGATTTAAGTCCATGAAATGTCCTTGCAGCAACTAATAGGCCAGCGCTTGCTTGATCAGACAACTGGGCACCATTACCTGGCCAAGTTGGCACATGAACTTAATCATTACAGCGATCATTCATAAACCTTAAAATTTTTGATACTCTTTTCCATAATAATTCCATATTTAGGAATATATCCTATGGAAATCAGATTTATACAGTATTGGGCACTTTTATTTGCAAAGAACAGAATTCTCAGGTTATCTCATGTAAAGAATATAGTTATAAAACATTACAGAGTAAAGCCTCACAAAAAATCTCACAGAAACTTCAACAAGGGAACTTGTACTAGAAGGTCATTAGGCAATGAGGCTACTCTTTCAATAACTTATGATTTCTGTTTCTCTCTGAGTATCCTCTCTTTTCTCTCTAAAGGTTGTCCTCCTGTTTACTCACTTTCTGTATGGCTTCTAATTGTCACCAAAGCCCTGAATCTGTTTTTTCAGATCCATTGTCTACCACTAACTTGTTCCCCACCTCTGGTCTTTATTAAAATTTCTGATAGGGACAAACTGCTTGGCTTAGTTTATATTCACTTATAATTCTATCACTGACCAGGCTAAACCAAAGGCTATTAGTAGGGTTTTTGATTGGCTAGTTTTGTACCATATATCCACTCTGGTGGTAATATGTACAGCAGATATTAAGCTTTGAAGTTCAATTAGATTTTCCCAGGAAATTGTGAGTTTGAACCAAGCATTCTGAACTACATTCAGACCCACACATAGATTAAGTCATCAAGACATTTATTGCAGTATTACTTAAGCTATTCTCCAAAAAAAAAAAGTAATCATAAAAAAGTTAGGATACTCTACATGATGGAACATTATGCAGTCACTAAAACATATTTTCCAAGAATATTATAAAGATAAGACTATACTTAGGATGTTAAGTGAAAAGTACAACATACAGAACTATTTATGGGGTAAGATTCTATTTATATATATTAATTTATTTAATGGATATTTCCATGGGGAAAATTTTAGATATTCTAAAAAATATTATTGGTGGGTCTCTTTGATAAGATGGATTGTGTTTATCTTTACTTTCTTAATAGTTTTCTGTATATTTTTTACATTTTTATTGGACTGTATTACTTTCATAAAAAATAAAAATCTTTTTTATATGCAAATTTAGTTAAAATCTCAGTGGTTGCATGATGTTCCATTGTGTGGCTGCACCATAATATTTAGTTATCCCTAATATCAGGGATTTAGGCTTTATTTTTTTATTGTGAAAGTCAATATGTAGGGAGCTTTCCATTATTTTAGGTGAATTTTATAATAATTTTCTGCATTGGAATTATTGCATTAAAAAATAAAGTGCAGAAGGTATAATTTGTGCAAAGAAGTGGAATAATGGAATTACATAACATACACGGTCAACCACAAATAGTCTTGCATTTTTGCAGTATAAGAGTGTTAGGTGAAAGGAGAGGTTAGAGAGTGTCCAGATCATGAAGAAACTGCTGTGCCAAATTGAAAAAAAAACAATACTGTTGGTCATAGAGACCAGTAAAGAATCTTAAATGAAGTCGTGATGCTTTCCCTTTGAAGTGATGCTTTAACAGTAGTTTAGAGAATGGAAATACTGTGAAGCAAGAAGATAATGATAAAGAATGGATGTCACAGGACCATTCAGGAGACAGTTATGTAATGTCAGTGAGTTTTGATAGTAGAAGGCAGTTTCCTCTATTAATTTTGCCTTTATTAGTGTATTCATCAGAGTAAATTTGGAAAGAAATTTAAGAAAATAAGAATCTCAATCTCATGACTCAAAGATACGTATCTGTAACATTTAGATCTAATTCCTTACTGTCTCTGTTCTACATGTTTTACATGGTTAATATTGTGTTGAATGTATTAGTTTGTACCCTATTTCTTTAAAATTTAATATATTAAAATACAAAGATGGCAGTGCAACGGTGGCTCAGTGGCAGAATTCTCACCTGCCATGCCAGAGACTTGGGTTTGAATCCTGGAGCCTGCCCATACTGGAAATAAATAAATAAATAAATACAAAGATACACTACTTATCAGAGACACTCTAAAATTAAAATGAGAGACAAAGTTTAAAAACAAATAGTAAAGAAAAATCTGGCCAACTTGTCAAAAAATAGTGACAATACTGCCACAAAAATTAAGGGAAAATTCATTTAAAAGGAGCCAAAAAAAGGTTATTTTGTATCAAATGAAAGGGGAAATTTAAGGTTTTAAGTTAAACATAAAACCTTGGCTATTAAATAATATAATATCAAAATACCTTAATAAAAACTGTTAGGAATGATAAGATTAAAGATAATTGATGGAAATACATGTTGAGATTGGGAAAGATCAAGTCATAGAAAAGTTAGACCAGGAGTCAACAATTTTTCTAGAAAGGGTTAGATAATAAATATTTTTCGTTTTCATTGGCCTTATGGTCTGTATTGTAATTACTCAACTCTGCTGTTGTAGCAGGACAACAACAGTAGAAAATATGTAAATGAATAATCAGTACTGTTTTTTCTAATAAAGCTTTACTTACAGATACTGAAATTTGAATTTCATAAAATATGCTTTTGATTTGCTTCAATCACGTAAAAATGTAAACACCATTCAGCTCTCAGGCTGTACAATAACTGGCAGCAGGCCATATTGGCCCTGCAAGACCACTGTTTACTAATCCCTGATAAAGACTTTTTGAATTCATCTTTGAATTAATATTTTAAAAGGTCAGGTATTGTTTTAATTAGCTTATGTTGCCGGAATGCAGTACACCAGAAATGGACTTGCTTTTATAAAGGGGATTTATTTTGTTACAGATTTACAGTTCTTTGGAGGAAAGGCAGGTAGCTTTCATCTGAATTCCTCTGTCACATGGGAAGGCACCTGGTGACACTGGCCTTCCCTCCTGGCTTCTGGGTTCAAGGGGCTTTCCCCAGGGCAGGTCCTTTGTGCAACTCCAAACATCTGGGTCTGAGCTGCTGAGCTCTTTTCTGACCTCTCTTTTTTAAGCCCCCAGCTAATTAAATTAAACACCTCTCATTGTGGAAGGCATTCCTCTTAGCCAACTGCAGATTTAATCAGCCATAGATGAATTTCATATGCTGATGTTTCAAGGCATCTGACCACAACAGAACAATGGGCACCATCACCTGGCCAAGTTGACATCTGAGCCTAACTACTATAGCTATAAATCAAAATTCTTGCGGCATGAATGATAAATATTAGTTTAAAGTGCTGATGGAACATTTCAAGAATCTGATCATATAGCACTGAGAAAATCCCCAAACCCCAAAGTTAAAGCTGTATGTCACAGTTTCTAAACACAAGAAATAGAATCAAGAAGAATAATTATTAGAGTTTGACCAAAAAAAATTTTGTTCTAGCTGCATGGTCCCTCAGGAAAATGCATATTTATGTACACATTGTTTATCATCATTACATATTAAGCAAAGCAAGAAATAAAAATGCAATAACATTGTTCAGAAAATGTTGAAAAAAACATTGCATATCAAAGCTGGAGGTGAGGAGACTGTACCCAAAATTGTACTTGGGTCACATTCTAGGACCTTAAGAAGTTTCATTATTAGAAAAGAAGAAAGAGAGGAAGGAAGGGAAAGAGGGAGAAAAGACAAAGATCAAAGGACATTTAGGTAGTAATTTGAGAATATAAAGTGATCCAGCTCTGGGTGGACCATGGTGGCTCAGCAGGCAG
The DNA here is from genome assembly GCA_004026745.1 of Myrmecophaga tridactyla. NCBI lineage: Eukaryota > Metazoa > Chordata > Mammalia > Pilosa > Myrmecophagidae > Myrmecophaga > Myrmecophaga tridactyla. The sequence continues at coordinate 11,515 of PVIY010030925.1, read as the reverse complement.
AGTTCTCGCCTGCCATGCCAGAGACCCAGTTTCGATTCCTGGTGCCTGCCCATAAAAAAAAGTGATCTAGCTTTAACACCTGTTAGTCCTGGCTTATCTGTTTAGGTTAGGAACCACATGCATCTCATAGTTTTATAAGTGGTCAAACAGAAAATCACCTACTCAATTTGGAGAAATTTTTTCAAGGGTATAAAAGGAGTTTTGAGATTTTACTACTCTTTAGATTATGTGGTTCATGTTTCAACTTCTTGATTGCATACAAAACAACATCACAAGCTCTCCTTTTTTCTCTCAAGAGAATGTTTCTTACTGATATGTTCCATAGAAGAATGATTTTCTACTTGAGAAAGTCGTTTTCTATGATATGTGGAATGGTGTTTCAGTTTGCTAATGCTACCGTAATGTAATACACCAGAAATGGATTGGCTTTAACAAAGGGGATTTATTAGATTACAAATTTCTAGTTCTTAAGCCATGAAAATGTCCAAATTAAGGCATCAACAAGAGAATACCTTGACTTGAGAAAGCTTGATTCTGTCCAGTTTTCTCTGTCACATGGGAAGGCACATGGCAATATCTGCTGACCTTTCTCTCCTGGGTTGGTCTCAAAATGGCTCTCTCAGCTCCTGTGGGTCCTTTGGGTTTCTTCTGGGGCATTTTCTTTCTCTAAGCATGTGGGTCCTCTCTCAACTTCTCTGGGACAGACACTGAATTTCATCTCTTAGCTTATCTTTCAGGGCATTTTATGTCTCCAAGCATCTGTCATCTCTCTGCTCTCTGAGCTCTCACTGTCTCTCCATGACCTCTTTTAAGGACTCTAGTAAACTGTTTAAGACATACCTTGAATGGGCAGGTCACATCTCATGGAAATAATCTAATCAAAAGATCCGACGCACAATGGGTCTGCACCCACAAGATTGGACTAACAGAGCATGGCTTTTCTGGGGTACATGACTGTTTCAAACCAGCACAAATGGTGAGGGGGAAAGGGTCCCTGCCTAGGTAGCTAAAATTAGTCTATATAATCAACTGGTGTATTTGCAAAACACCCTCAAAATCCCTAAATGGAGGTGCTTATCTCCTCTGATATTGTCTCCATCTCATAAACCTTTACAAAGATCTCATTTTAAAGGGGATCTTAGTGTGTCTTTGTTAATGCCACTTTGTTACATAATGCTCAGTCTTCCAATTTACTCATACTCATCTGTGAAACTGGGAATTGACAGTCTTTATCTTTCCACAGTGTTGATGTTTATTTCTGCTCCATTCAAAGCCTATAAACCTTACATCTTTATAGTTATTCCTGGACCCACCTCATTTCTACCCAGAGAAACACCTTATGTCCATCCCTTCTTATTTGGTTTCATACTGTCCCTCTAAATTTTAATTAACGTGGTTATTTAGTGTCAACCTCCTTTTGCTGATGTAAACAAAGTCCCACAAATTTAGTAGCTTTAAACAGCACAAATTTATTCTCTTACAGTTGGAGGTCAGAAGTCAGAAATCAGCTTCACTGGGCTCAAGTCAACGTGTCTGCAGGGCTGGTTCCTTTCAGAGAATCTGAAGAGAGAATCTGTTCCTTGCCTCTTCCAGCTTCTAGTGGCTGCCAGCGTTCCTTGGTCTATGCCCACATCACTCCAATCTCTGCTTACATCATAATTATGCCTCTTCTGTGGTCAAATCTTCTTCTGCCTCCCTCTTATAAGGGCACTTGTGATTACATTTAGGGGCCACCCAGACATTCCAGGATAATCTCCCCATCTCAAGATCCTTAACTTAATCCCTTTTTGCCTTTAAAGTAGCATTTACAGATTCCAAAGATTGAGATTTGGACATATATGGGGACCATTATTCAACCTGCCACATTAGTGGATGAGTCATCAGCAATTATTTCATTAATTTAATTTATTTTTGTGATACGAGTTACATTTACTTATGTGATTTAGGCCTTTCTCCTAACAAGGCAGTTTATGTATCACATGTGCAATTAAGTCCATCTAAATTATTTTGAGATTTTCTGTTTCTTTTGCCTTTAATTTCTTCTCAGCTAAATATATATAATTATCTTAGATGGAATTATGCTCATAATTTCAAATTCCTGTTATTCTTTGGAAAGGATAATCTGAGTCCCTTTGACTTTATGATTGGTAAGAAAACAAAATAACAAAAATTTCCATTTCTGAAATCCTGGAAAATAATAGGCCACTTTTCAACTTTCTCCAACCAGTATTGTATTTCAGATCCTTAACATGCAGATCTGTCTGTCATATAGTTCATCACCTTTTTGTTAAACTGGCTAAATGTCTTGTGGATATTATTAGACTCTGTGGCCAGACTGCTCTAATGAGTTTTTAGCTGGTACAGTTAAAGGAATGCCCGGAATGTTTATGTATCATGAGTTCCTGGAGTGTCTCCAGCTTCTAGGGTGATTTTGACATTTGGGGACGTTTAAGGGATGCATGTTAAAATTAGCATAAATTAAGGTTGCAAATGGAATTAAGATAGCTGATCAGCTGGAACTGAGATGAGGAGATTTTATCCTGGACTATCTGGTGGGCCCAGTGTAATCCCAGGAGTCCTTATAAGTGAAAGAGGGAGATAAAAGACTCTGTGTCAGAAGGTTATGATATGAGAAAGACTGCGCCAGTCATTTCTGGCTTTGAAAATGAGAGGGGGCCACCAAACCAAGGAATGAAGACAGCCTCTAGAAACTGGAAAAGGCAAGAAAACAGATTCTCCTCTAGAATCTCCAAAGGAATTCAGCCTTGCTGATACCTTCATTTTAGCCCAGTGAGATCCATTTCACACCTCTGACTTCCAGAACTGTAAGAATAAATTTTTGTTATTTAAAATCATTTTGTGCAGCATTTAGAAAATAATACAACACTAGGAAACTCTTGCCTCTATCCCATGGTAATTTCACTTAGTGACTTTATTTTGATTGATTACCATATTGTTTCCAGCCCTACTTCCTATTTTACATGTAGAGAAACTAGGGACAAAAGAAAATAAGTGATTGGCTATGTATTGCAGCCATGTGATAAATGCAGAAATGCAGATCTAACTGTCAAGATTTCTTATGTTGTAGGCCCATATTCTTTTTCAACCTATCATATTACCTATACTTGATGATTCTCTTCCCAGACTCAGGCTTCCATTACCTCTTATCTAATCTGCCTGAGACCCAAACAGGTCTCACCCCCAGACTTCCCAAAACATCACTCTGAATATATCACTCTCCCAGATTCTCTGCTTCAAATAAAATAGTCTAGACTCCCATTATTTTCCACCCCATCACCAAATTTTATGTGTTTTTCTCACTCTACTTGTTTGATTATATGTCCTTTCCGTCCTGCCTTGGGTTGAATGCCTTACTGTTTTTCTAAAAAGTCAGATTTTTCCTCTATCAGTAAGCCTTTATGGACCACTTGGTCCTACGGAGCCTGTTATATAAATGAGCCAAAGATGGCCTCTGTATTATTTACCTCTTCACAGCAGCCAGGGCCCATTATCCCCAAAAGCCTGCCAGTGCCAAACTCAAATTCTTACACATCGAATTGCTTTAAAAATAGCCCATGTAAGCAATTTTTAGCCAGTTTAAATGGACCTGTTTTGCATGCCCTGTGAAACAGGAACCAACATCTGTCCATCAGAGCTCTTTGACCCAGAGACCCCCCCCGAATTTGCTCACTTGAGTTTTCTTGTCCTCATCCCCTCTAGTGACTGCTTTATGCTGTAGCCTTTGAAATGTCTCATGCTGTGAAGATTTCCCCTCCCAGGTAACCTGTCCGTGTTGTCCCAATAAAGAACTTGTGTGTTACTGCCATCTAGTGGATCTAGTGGTTTATCTTTCTCTTGACTGGCTTCAAAATTCTTAGACTCTACAACCATCAGAAACATATCTTTTGGAACTACACAGTGGGCAATCTTTTTTTTTAATCTTTGTAGCCAACCCTGTGCACCCTGCAGTACCTGTTACTTAGTTATTTGAATATGGAAAAGAAGTTGGCAGGTACCAGACAACTGGGGGAGGAGGCAGGGGAATCCAAGGAAGAGAAAGCGAAATAATAGGGAATTCATAGTAAGGATTTAGTTGAAATTATGTGAATATGATATGTCAGGAAGCACTGATGATCCTCTGATGTCATGCTGACAGCTAAACTGAGGAGAATTAAGGGGAAATCAGAAGCTTCATCTCCACACTGGAAGCCACAACAGCAGGGCTCCCAATTTCATCCCTACTCTCCCACCCCTCCCTCCACCTCACGATTGAGCACTGTGCTTGCCAGTTTCCCCATCGTGGTACTTACTTAAATCCATAAAAAAATCTTTCTCTTAAGGAGTAACAAACGAAGGAAAAAGAAATTCAAGCCTGAGAGTCAAAATCTATGTCTTCCTTCATTACTGAGCTTTTTGAGAACAGGGACTTTGTTTCTGTAGCTTTTTGGTGCATCAAAGGAATTCAGCAAACATTTAATGAGAAAATGAACTATTAAATTATGTGACTCTTTTTTGGCATGGGCAGGCTCCGGGAATCAAACCTGGATCTCTGGCATGGCAGGCAAGAATTCTGCCACTGACATGACTCCCAGGGGTGTGGACCTTCCTGGCAATGTGGGACAGAAATCCTAGAATGAACTGGAACTCAGCACCAACAGATTGAGAAAACCTTCTCGACCGAAAGGGGGAAGAGAGAAATGAGACAAAATAAAGTGTCAGTGGCTGAGAGCTTCCAGAGTTGAGAGGTTATCCTGGAGGTTATTCTTATGCATTAGATATGACCTGTTTAGTTAAGGTGTAACAGAGAGGCTGGAGGGACCTGCCTGAAAGTGTAGAGCTGTGTTCCAGTAGCCATATTTCTTGAAGATGATTGTATAATGATATAGCTTTCGCAGTGTGACTGTGTGATTGTGAAATCCTTGTGTCTGATGCTTCTTTTATCTACCTTATGGACAGATGAGTAAAACATATGGATTAAAAATAAATAAATAATAGGGGGAACAAATGTTAAAATAAATTTAGTAGATTGATATGCTAGTGATCAATGAAAGGGAGGGGTTAGGGATATGGTATGTATGAATTTTTTTTCTGTTTATTTCTTTTACTGAATTGATGCAAGTGTGCTAAGAAATTATCATGATGATGAATACACAACTATGTGATGAAAAAAAGTTCATATTATATGTTGATTGGTTTTATTAATAAAACTTAAAAAAAAAAAAAGAATTCTGCCACTAAGCCACGGTTGCACCGTCCTAAATTATGTAACTTTTGACAAATTTTTCCTTTGAGACTCTGGGGTTTCAAATATAAAAGGATGATTAAACTAAAATTTAATACCCATACCCATATATTCAATACTATTAATCGTGTGCCTATTGTATATCAGATACTTTGCAGTTGTCAGAGATTGTTAGTAAACAATACACAGTATTTGCCCTCAAAAACATATTAAGTGTTGAAGGGATACAGTCAAATAAATCATTATAACAGAATTATTATAAGTGGAATAAAAGGTATGTGGAACTTAATATATAAAAGGATCTTCTAACCCAGTCTTAGTTTGTGAGAGGAGATTTACTAGAGTAAGAAACAGTTTTGGTTGAATTTAAAGAAGTAAAATTACCTAGATGAAGAGAGTACTGGGAAGAATGTGTTATAAATAGGAATAGCATAGGAAAACTAAGATTAAGCATAGTTGATGGTTGGGGAGCTAGGAGTTTTTGCAAGGCTGACACAAGGAGGGCACTGGCAAGAGAACACAAAGCAGGGGTTAGAACATGAAAGGCAGCATAAGTCATGTTTCAGAGTTTAGATTTTACCTGAAAGTCTGTGGGAAGTCTGAAGAATATAAGCATTTGCATGTAATAATCAAAATTGGTACTTCAGAAAGACCCTTTGGTTAAATTTTAAAAGATATATTCAAAGCAGAGACACTAGTTGAAGTAATCTAAGGGAGATAATGATAATCAGAAATATGAGTTCTTGTAAGGATGGACATATGTGGAGAAAGGTAGGAGGGAAGAGTCTAAAGGATTTGGTGTACATTATTTCTACTACCATCCCATTGGCCAGTACTTAGTAACAAAGAGAAATATAATCTCAAGTTAGGTGGCCATATGCCCAGCTACAATTCTATAAGTGAAGATGGGGTGAATGAGTATTGGATAACTACAAGCAGGATAGCTTAGTAACTGATGGAATATAGAGTACAGAGGAGAGAAGGCAGGTTTTCCAGTTTGGACTGTTTGGCGGATTATAGTGCTCTTCACTGTACTAATTGGAAGAGTCTATAAGCCATTCAAATGGGGATGCCTCATAGGGCTGGAACTTAAGAAAGATATCTGGGCTGGAGATCATCAGTGAAGAGATAGTAAGAGAAAACAAGAACCCTGAAGAACAATATCAAATAAAGGATGGACAGATGGTCAGATTTTGGAGTTGCCCAAGTTGGAAGAGGAAAATCAGAATATTTTAGTGTCATAAAAGCCAAGAGAGGAAATTGCCACAAGAGGGGCAGTTAATAGTATCAAACATCACAGGAGATAAGATGATGGAAAATAAAGGCTGAAAAGTATCAGGTTTACCAACAAAGAGGCAGTTGGTGACCTTGTCTAGAGTTATTTCATGGAGGAGTGAGAAACTATGGTCAGATTGTAAGGAGTTGAGGATTGATAGGCAGTGAGCCAGTATAGGTGCTTCAAGAAGTTTGGCTGGGAAGGAGATGAAAGAGAAGCATAGTTGCTATTTATAGTGGAGTTGAGAGGTTTTTATTTGTTTTTTTTTCTGTCGTTAGTTTGCTTTTTAAGGCAGAGGACACTTAGGCATCTTAAAAAGCAAGAAAGTAAATTTTAAGATTAAAAGAGGAGATAATTAATGGAGTGATGTCCCAAAGAAGTTCAAAAGGAATAGGATTCAGAGAACAGGGATGGAAGAACATTTCTTCAATAGTTACTTTAGGCAAGAAAAATAGCATTCTGAAGGTTCAAGTAGTAGAATGTCAGATAGTTTCTGTCTGAGGGTGCTTACCTTTTCTGATAAGAGCAAACTGATCTGTGGAGGTCAGCTAGTAATTTAAGAAATGTGAGGAACGTAGAAAGGGTATGAAATAGCACTATGGGAAATGGCAGAGATTGCTGTTTAGGTAAACAGAAGAATTGCTGCCAGCATTGACGCCCAGAAAATATTGGAGACCTTGAATTTATGGTGGCATTGGCCTAATGGTTCTCTGCTTTTGCCCTGCAGTTCTCAGCATCCCGGGTATAAATGGGCATTTTAAGGGGCAGTGCACAGTGGCTCAGTGGCAGAATTCTCGCCTGCCATGCTGGAGACCCGGGTTCAATTCCCAGAGCCTGCCCATGCAAAAAAAAAAAAAAAGAAAGAAAGAAAGAAAGAAAAAAATGGGCATTTTTCAGAAAGTGGATTTATTTTATGTTGAAATTTTGGAGACAGAACAACCCGTTAGAGATAGGAGTGCAAGAGATGGCAGGAGGCTAAACTAGAGTGAAAAAATGGTTATTGGAATTAAGAACACTGAGAAACTTAGAAATTAGGTTGATGGATAGATTATCATCATAGATACCAAAATAACCCAGGAAGATGTTGGGACGCAGGGTGGCGAGGAAAACTTTGAGCAACTTATAAAATTATTTGATGAATTAAGGAGAGTGATAGGGAGGTCTGTGAGTTTCAGTAACAAGGCTGGAGAGAAAGTGGTATAGTTTCATGGTATAAGCATCAAGGGAGATGAGATTTTTTTAAGAGGTTAGAGTAAGTAAGTTTGTGAGCGGCACTGGAAAGGGAGGATGCTGACCATACCCCTGGACCCTGAGGTAGGTAGAGTGTGGAAGAATGACAAAGAATACAAGAGGAATGGTGTTCTCAGGGAAAGTCCAGGTTTCAATTATGATGCAGAGATGAAGTGATTGAAGATATGTAGAGCATTTCCTGTGGTATAGAAGGTTCACTGGGCACAGTAGAAGGATTTTTTGGGAAAGGAACAGAGGAAAACTTCACAGAACAATATGGGAATGAATGTTTTATTCATTCACAAATTCAACAGTAAATGCCTCCTAGCTTAGGCTCAGAATGTAGGGAACCCACCTCCATCCCCAATCTAGTTGATGAACCTGAAAGAAGTTACAGTTCAACATGGTTTTCCTCTCTCTTTATCAGTAGGTAAGTGATTTGGAAGTTCAGAGGTTTGAAGAACTTAGATAATCCTGGGAGCATCAGGAAAGGCAAATGTTAAAGAATGAATAGTAGTTCCCATGTAAAGAAGGTGTGCTGGTTTGAAAGCCATGTTTCCATCCAGATCCATCTCATGGAGGCAGCCATTTCTTTTAATCCCTATTCAGCACTGTAGGTTGGAAACTTCATTAAATTATCTCCACAGAAATGTGATTCGCCCAATTGTGGGTATTAACCTTTGATTAGAGGAACATGTGACTCTACCCATTGCAGGTAGGTCTTCGTTAGTTTACTGGAATCCTTTAAAAGAGGAAGCATTTTGGAAAAAGGGAAAATACTTGTAGAACAGTTGCTTCAGAACTGACAGAAACACAGGAATTTGGAGATGCTTGGAGTGCTGACAGAACAGATGTCTAGACGGGGATGTTTGGAGATGCAGAGCCCAGCCATGTGCCTTCCCACAGGATAGACATCAGCCTTTCTTAAGTCAAAGTATCTTTCTCTGGATGCCTTAGTTTTTTGTCTTTTTTTAACTTTTTTTATTGTGTAGTATAACATATATACAAAGCAAAGAAATAAAAAGAAGCAATAGTTTTCAAAGCACTCTTCAAAAAAGTGATTATAAGGGGCCAAGATGGCGGCTTAGCAATGTGCGCGTTTTAGTTCGTCCTCCAGAACAACTACTAAATAACCAGAAAGAGTACAGAACAGCTCTCGGAGCCACGTCAGTGACCGGACACACAGCATACCCCAGTCTGGACCAGCTGGACAGGCTGCGAGTCTCCCCAAAACTGTGAGTTCCCCAAGCCGCGGTGGCTGGTGCCCCTCGCCCACAGGCGGCTTCCCAGGGGGAAAGGAAAGAGACTCTAAACTTGGTCAAGGTGGAGGTCACTCACTGGGCTCATGGAAAAAGAGGAAAGGAGAGGAAACGGAGGTTTTAGTGGCTGTGTTTCTACAGAGACTTGGGAGCCTCTGGGTTCTGCAGTGGGACTTCTCGGGCTGCAACTGCCTCAGGCAGAAACGGCTGCTTTCAGGGCTGTCTCCCACCTGTGCCTTCCCCAGGGGAGGGGTGAAGCCCAACTCAGGTGGAATCCCTCCCTCAAGGAATTCAGACCCCAGGGCTTGGTAATTTGAAGCCATTAAAACCAGCCTACAACCTCTCCTCTGTCTCCACCATGCCCCCAGCAGGGGGAGTCTTCCAAAGTTAAAAGTGCTGCAACATTTTGCTGGTGCGACCCGCAGGCAGACGCGCCACATACTGGGCAGGATAAGAAAAACAGAGCCCAGAGACTTCACAGGAAAGTCTTTTAACCTGCTGGGTCTTACCCTCAGGGAAAACTGATGCAGGTAACTCCTTCCCCCTGATAGGAGGCCAGTTTAGTCCGGAAAACCTGGCTGGAATCTATAATACCCATGTAGACCCTCCTAAGGGTGGGGAGGGGAAAGGCACCATACAAGCAAGGCAAGAAACAAGAAAACAAGAACTGAAAAATTATCCTCTGTTAAACAAAACCTAAGCTAGAGGTCCAGAAAAAAGCTGAACTGAATGTTAAAGAACAGATAGACAACAAATTCATCCAGCAAGAAAACTCTAGGTAAGAGAAGTGAAAGCAATCTCCAGAATAAACTAATTAAGGTAATTAAATGTCTAGATGCCAGCAAAAAATAACAAATCACACCAGGAAAATTGAAGATACGGCCCAGTCAAAGGAACAAACCAATAGTTCAAATGAGATACAAGAGCTGAAACAATTAATTCAGAATATATGAACAGACATGGAAAACCTCATCAAAAACCAAATCAATGAATTGAGGGAGGATATGAAGAAGGCAAGGAATGAACAAAAAGAATAAATGGAAAGTCTGAAAAAACAAATCAAGGAATTTATGGGGATGAAAGGTACAGTAGAAGAGATGACAAAAACAATGGAAACCTACAATGGCAGATTTCAAGAGACAGAGGTTAGGATTAGTGAACTGGAGGACGAAACATCTGAAATCCGACAAGAAACAGAAACTATAGGGAAAAAAATGGAAAAATATGAGCAGGGACTCAGGGAACTGAATGATAATATGAACCGCACAAATATACGTTTTGTGGGTGTCCCGGAAGAAAAAGAGAAGGGAAAAGGAGGAGAAAAACTAATGGAAGAAATTATCACTGGAAATTTCCCAACTCTTATGAAAGACCTAAAATTATAGATCAAGAAGTGCAGCGTACCCCAAAGAGAATAGATCCAAATAGACGTTCTCCAAGACACTTACTAGTCAGAATGTCAGAGGTCAAAGAGAAAGAGAGGATCTTGAAAGCAGCAAGAGAAAAGCAATCCATCACATACAAGGGAAACCCAATAAGACTTTGTGTAGATTTCTCAGCAGAAACCATGGAGGTGAGAAGACAGTGAGATAATATATTTAAATTACTAAAAGAGAAAAACTGCCAACCAAGAATTCTATACCCAGCAAAATTGTCCTTCAAAAATGAGGGAGAATTTAAAACATTTTCAGACAAAAAATCACTGTCACTGAGAGAATTTGTGACCAAGAGACCAGCTCTGCAAGATATACTAAAGGGAGCACTAGAGACAGATACGAAAAGACAGAAGAGAGAGGTGTGGAGAAGAGTGTAGAAAGAAGGAAAATTAGATATGACATATAAAATACAAAAGGCAAAATGGTAGAGGAAAGTACTACCCAAACTGTAATAACACTAAATGTTAATGGACTGAACTCCCCAATCAAAAGACATAGACTGGCAGAATGGATTAAAAAACAGGATCCTTCTATGTGCTGTCTACAGGAAACCCATCTTAGACCCAAAGATAAACATAGGTTGAAAGTGAAAGGTTGGAAAAAGATATTTCATGCGAATAACAACCAGAAAAGAGCAAGAGTAGCTATACTAATATCCAACAAATTAGACTTCAAATGTAAAACAGTTAAAAGAGACAAAGAAGGATACTATGTACTAATAAAAGGAACAATTCAACATGGAGACATAACAATCATAAATATTTATGCATTGAACCAGAATGCCCCAAAATACATGAGGCAAACACTGCAAACACTGAAAAGGGAAATAGACACATCTACCATAATAGTTGGAGACTTCAATTCCCCACTCTTATCAATGGACAGAACATCTAAACAGAGGATCAATAAAGAAACAGAGAATTTGAATATTACAATAAATGAGCTAGACTTAACAGACATTTATAGGACATTACACCCCACAACAGCAGGATACACCTTTTTCTCAAGTGCTCATGGATCATTCTCAAAGATAGACCATATGCTGGGTCACAAAGCAAGTCTCAACAAATTT
>PVIY010030924.1:0-30461 GCA_004026745.1 Myrmecophaga tridactyla | reverse complement strand
AGGGATTAGCCCTAGAGTGATTAATCCTGTTTCACCAGATGAAACTGCAAATGAATGCCCTGAAGCAAATGGCTTGGAAGATATTTCTAATTCTTTTCATAACCTACTCCCACCACCCTCATTTCTTCCAGACCTATAACTAGACTAAAGTCCCAACAGGCCCCTAAAGGTGAGGTACAAAGTATCACACATGAGGAGGTATGTTATACTCCAAAAGAACTGTGTGAGTTTTCCAATTTATATAGACAGAAATCAGGGGAATATGTGTGGCAACGGATTTTAAGGGTGTGGGATAATGGTGGGAGGAATATAAGGCTGGATCAGGCTGAATTTATTGATATGGGCCCACTAAGCAGAAATTCCACACTCAATGTTATAGGTCGAAAAGGTATTGACAGTTTGTTTGGATGGTTGGTTGAAACATGGCAGAAGCCAGGTGGCAGCACTTAATCGCCAAAGACAGGGCAAACATGGCTATTATAATAGGCAGCAAATTCAAAGCAGGTGTCAAAATTATATGACTTGCAGAGATTTGTGGCATTGGCTAGTAAATCATGGGGTACCTAGAAATACAGCAGAAGGGCAGTCTACTAAATTCTTGTTTGAGCTGTATAAACAAAAGAGTTCTAGGTCAAGTGAACAGAAGTTCTAATCTGAATTACAAAAACACAGAGACACAGCCCCTTAATCAATTTCAAGACTTGAGACAGTTTACAGACCCAGAGCCCTTTGAATGAAGGGGAGGCCAGGTCCCTTTGGGGGAGTACCCTGTTACACTGCCACAAATTTATACTGTTAATCTTCCTCCAAGTCTTTCCCAAGGAGACCAACAGCCTTTTACCAAGGTAACTGTGCATTGGGGAAAAGGAAATGATCAGATATTTCGGGGATTATTAGACACTGGTTCATAAGTGACATAAATTCCAGGGGACCCAAAACGTCACTCTGGTCCACCAGTCAGAGTGGGGGCTTATGGAGGCCAGGTGATCAATGGAGTTTTAGCTCAGGTCCATCTCACAGTGGGTCCAGTGGGCCCCCGGACCCATTCTGTAGTTATTTCCCCAGTTCCAGAATGTATAATTGGTATAGACATACTGAGCAACTGGAAGAATCCCCCCATTGGTTCTCTAACTCATGCAGTGAGGGCTATTATGGTGGGAAAGGCCAAGTGGAAGCCACTTGAACTGCCCCTACTGAGCAAAATAGTAAATCAGTAGCATTACTGGAGTCCTGGAGGGATTGCAGAGATTACTGCTGCACTTAAGGACTTGAAGGAGACAGAGGTCGTGATTCCCATCACATCTTCATTCAACTTTCTTATTTGGCCTGTGCAGAAAACAGGTGCATCTTGGAGGATGACAGTGGATTATTGTAAGCTGAGCCAGGTGGTAACTCCAACTGTAGCTGCTGTTCCAGACGTGGTATTATTGCTTGAGCAAATCAATACATACCCCTGGCATGCAGTTATTGATCTGGCAAATGCTTTTTTCTCAATAGCTATTAGTAAAGACCACCAGAGAAAGTTTGCTTTCAGTTGGCAAGGTCAGCAATATCCTTTCACTGTCCTACCTCAAGGATATATCAGCTCTCCAGCCGTATGTCATAATCTTGTCCGCAGGGACCTTGATCATTTCTCCCTCCCACAAGACATCACACTGGTCCATTATATTGATGATATCATGTTGATTGGACCTAGTGAGCAAGAAGCAGCAACTACTCTAGACTTACTGGTAAGGCATTTGCATGTCAGAGGATGGGAGACAAATCCAACAAAAATACAGAGGCCTTCCACCTCAGTGAAATTTCTAGGTGTTCAATGGTGTGGGGCATGTCGACATATCCCTTCTAAGATGAAGGATAAGTTGCTGCATCTGGCCCCTCCTACAACCAAAAAAGAGGCACAATGCCTAGTTGGTCTCTTTGGATTTTGGTGATAACATATTCCTCATTTAGGTGTGCTACTCTGGCCCATTTATCGAGTGACCAGAAAAGCTGCTAATTTTGAGTGGGGACCTGAACAAAAGGAGGTTCTGTGACAGGTCCAGGCTGCTGTACAAGCTGCTCTGCCACTTGGGTCATATGATCCAGTAGATCCAATGATGCTGGAAGTGTCAGTTGCAAATAGAGATGCTGTCTGGAGCCTTTGGCAGGCCCCTATAGGAGTATCACCAACACAGACCCTTAGATTTTGGAGCAAAGCCTTACCGTCTGCTGCAGATAACTACTCCCATTTTGAGAAACAGCTTTTGGCCTGCTACTGGGCCTTAGTAGAGACTTAATGCTTAACCATGGGCCACCAAGTTACCATGAGACCTGAGTTGCCTATCATGAGCTGGGTGTTGTCTGACATACCAAGCCATAAAGTTGGGTGTGCACAGCAGTACTCTATTGTAAAATGGAAATGCATATATGAGATAGGGCCAGAGTAGGTCCTGAAGGCACAAGTAATTTACAGAAGAAATGGCCCAAAAGCCCATGGTCTCCACTCCTGCCACATTACCTTCTCTTTCCCAGACCAAAGCTATGGTCTCATGGGGCAATCCTTACAGTAAAGTGATTGAGTAAGGGAAAACTCAGGCCTGGTTTACAGATAGTTCAGCACAAAATGCAGGTACCACCTGAAAGTGGACAGCTGCAACACTACAACCTCTTTCTGGGGTGTCCTTTAAGGAGTGTGGTGAGGGGAAATCCTCCCAGTGGGCAGAACTTCGAGCAGTGCACCTGGTTGTTCATTTTGCTTGGAAGGAAAACTGGCCAGAGCTGCATTTTTATACTGACTCATGGGCTGTTGCTAATGGTTTGGCTAGATGGTCAGGGACTTGGAAAGACCATAATTGGAAAATTGGTGACAAAGAGGTCTGGGGAAGAGGCATGTGGATACACCTTTCTGAGTGGGCTAAAAACATGAACATATTTGTGTCCCATGTGAATGCACACCAGAGGGTGACTTCAGCAGGGGAAGGTTTTAATAATCAAGTGGATAAGATGACCCATTCTGTGGATACCAGTCAGCCTCTTTCCCCAGCACCTCCTGAACACACTTCATAGGAAATGAAGTGCAGAATTGGGCTCATGCTCATGGGATTCTCTGGTCTTACCATGTTCCCCATCATCCAGAAGCAGCTGGATTGATAGAACACTGGAATGGCCTTTTGAAACTCAATTACTGTGCCAACTAGGTGTCAATACCTTGAAAGCCTGGGGTAATGTTCTCCAGGAAGCTGTATATGCTCTAAATCAGCATCTGCTGCATGGTGCTGTTTCTCCCATAGCCAGGATCCATGAGTCAGGAACCAAGGACTGGAAATGGAAGTGGTACCACTCACTATTACCTCTAGTGATCCACTAGGAAAACTTTTTCTCCCTGTCCCTGTGACCCTGAGCTCTGCTGGTCTACAGGTTTTAGTTCCAAAGCAGGGAGTGCTTCCACCAGGAGAAACAACAATGATTCTATTGAACTGGAATCTAAGACTGCCACCTGGTCACTTTGGGCTACTTATGCCACTGGATCAACAAGCCAAGAAGGGGATTACATTATTGTCTGGCGTGGTTGACCCTAACTATCACGGGGAAGTAGGACTGCAACTACATAATGGAGGTAAAGAGGAGTTTTCTTGGCATATAGGGGATTCCCTAGAGCATCTTTTAGTACTACCATTGCCTGTGATTAAAATCAATGGAAAACTGCAACCACCCAATCCAGGCAGGACTACCAATGACTCTGAAACTTCAGGAATGAAGGTTTGGGTCACCCCACCAGGCAAAGAACCACGGTCAGCTGAAGTGCTTGCTGAGGGTAAAGGGAACATGGAATGTGTATTGAAAGAAGGTAGTGATAAATAGGAACTTCGACCATGTGATCAGTTACCGAAAAGAGGATTGTAATAGTATGAATATTTCTTTTTGTTCTGTAAGGCGTATGTTTGTATTTGTACATAAAGCAGATATCTTTGTTTCCTTCTCTATCTTATCCCCTTATCATATAATGTAAGTTGTATTTTTCATGCCATAGTATTTAAGTTATAGGATATAAAGTTTGAAAATGAATATTACCTAAGAGCTTGCACACTATTCTGGGGAGAGCTAGTGTGTTTCCAGTAGAGTATTGTGAAGCAAAAAATGACTTATTGTCCAGGGTACAGGGGGAAAACTGCTATTGAATGCTATGAGCTGTGTTCAAAAGCATGTTATACCATTTAAGTTGTAAGATATCAAGTTTAAGAATGAATATTACCCAAGGACTTACACCTTATTCTGGAGAGATTTAATGTGTTTCCAATTATATTCAGGACAGTTGAGTATTGTTAGGTGAAAGAAAAATGTGTGTTTTATTGTTTTTTATTTAGAAATTAGGTATGGCTTAAGGTGGTACGTGTAGCTGCCAAGTTGACAAGGGGTGGACTGTCATGGTCAGTTTCATGTGTCAACTTGGTCAAGTGGTGATACCTCTTTGTCTGGTTGGGCAAGTGTTGGCCTGTCTGTTGTGATGAGATGAATTCATTTCATAGAATTAAATCATGATCATGTGAGCTGCATCCACAGCTGATTCCATTTGTAATCAGCCAAAGGGGAGTGTCTTCTGCAATGAGTGATGCTTAATCTAATCACTGGAAGCCTTTTAAGAAGGATTCAGAGGAGACAGGCTCTTTTACTGCTTCGGCTGGTGAGCCTCTCCTGTGGAGTTCATCCAGACCCTCCATCGGAATCATTGGCTTCACAGTTTGCCCTTCAGATTTTGGACTCTGCCTTCCCATGGTCATGTGAGACAATTTTATAAATTTTATATTTGAGAGTGTTACCTGTTGATTCTGTTTCTCTAGAGAACCCTAACTAATACAGTACTGCATTTTTGTTTTTGCTGAAATAGGTTAAGGCTTTTCTGAAAATGTAATGTAATGAATGCATTTTGTATATAGAAAGAACCTGTCTTTTAGTGGTCCAAAGTGTAGACTGTGCTGATATGAATCTGTCATGTACCCTAGAAAAGCTGCATTCTTTGTTCTTCATTCAATATTACTGGGTGGAATCTTTTTTTATGGTTTCCATGGTGATGTATCCCACCCAAATGTAGGTGATAACTTTCAATTACATGGTATCCATGGAGATGTGGCTTTACTTACTGGAGTCCTTTAAGAGGGAATCATTTTGGAAAAAATAATCAGTGCTAATAGAACCCACACAGCCAGAGATTTTTGGAGATGCAGAAGGTAGACACCCCTGGGCAAGCCTTATGAAGTGAGGAGAGAAAGCTCTTTGATGTTACCATGCACCTTCCCAGATGAGAGAGGTGTCCAGAAGCCAGAGACCCCAGCAGACACCAGCCACATATCTTCCCAGTTGACAGAGGTGTTCTGTATGGTATCAGCCTTTACTGAGTGAAGGTAACATCTTTTTGGTATCTTAATTGGAACTTTTTTTTTGTATGCTGTATGGTGGGGTCACATTTCACTATTTTTCATGTACATATCCTATTATTGCAGCACACCATTTGCTGGATTTCTTGTTTGTTTGGTTTGCATGTTTGATTTTTTGGTGGGAGGGAAACGCATGGACTGGGAATTGAACTTGTGTCTCCTGAATGGCAGGCAAGAATTCTACCACTGAACTACAATTTAGAAATTCCATGGCCTTAGAACTGTAAAACTTGGAACTTAATAAATTCCCTTCTAAAAGCCATTTTATTACTGGCGTATTGCTTTCCAGAGCTTTAAGAAACTAAAACACCTTTCTTCCAATTTGCTATGGTACATTCATCGTTTCTGTCTAAGTCCTCATTGAGAAAACCTGCAGAGTCCCTATTTCTGCCAATAGTCTCTTTGAAGCCTTCAGACCTTTCTTATTCACTTCATCACAATTCTTCCACAATCTTCCTCTTATCCATGTAAAATGTTGTTCTAACATGTTTTGTATTTGTAAACCACAGCACCCTACTTTTCTGGTACCAAAATCTGTTTCAGTTTGCCAAATCTGCTGAAATGCAATGTACTAGAAATCGTGTGGCTTTTAAAAAGGGGATTTATTAAATTACAAGTTGCAATTGTAAGGCATTGAAAATGTCCAAATTAAGGCACCAAGAAGAGAATACCTTTACTCATGAAAGGCTGATTGAATCTGGGGTTTCTCTGTTCACATGGGAAGGCAAATGGCAACGTCTGTTGTCTTCCTCTCTACGCTTCTGGTTTCAAATGGTTCTCTCAGCATCTTCAAACATCTGTGTCTGCTCTGAGCATTCTCTCTCTTCATGAACTCTTTTAAGGGCTTCAGTAACCTAATCAAGACCCTCCTGGAATGGGCAAGCCCATATCTTCACAGAAATAATCTAGTCAAAACTCCCCATCCAAATAGGTCTGCTCTCACAAGACTGGATTACAAGAATATGGCTTTTCTGGAGCACATGAGTTTCAAAGCAGCCCACCATTTCTCCACATCCTCTTCAACACGTGGTATTCTTCTGTTTTGTCTTTTTTTTCCTTAAAAGTGGCTATTCTAGTAAGTGTTAAGTGATATCTCATTGTGGTTTTGGTTTGCATTTCTCTTATAGCTAGTGATGATGAGCATGTTTTCATGTGCTTTTTAACCATTTGTATTTCTTATTTGGAAAAAGTGTCAAAGTTGTTTTATCCATTTTTTGATTGGATCATTTGTTTTTTATTGTTGAGTTATAGAATTTCTTTATATATTTTGGATATTAAAACTTTATCAGATATGTGGTTTCCAAATACTTTCTCCCATTGGTTAGGTTCTCTTTCCATTTCCACTTTAAAGTCCTTTGATGCACATTTTTTTTCTCTTTTGTTGCTTGCGCTTTGGGCATACATTCTAAGTAGCCATTGCCTAACACAAGATCCTGAAGATGCTTCCCTATATTTTCATTTTTGTATCTTTTCTCCTGATGAAATTCAGTTTCCTTTACATCCTTGAGTATACTCTAATATTTATAATTGTTTTTAAAGTCATTGTCTTCTAATTCCACCATCACTGTTATCTCTGAGTCTCTCTATTAATTGGTATTTCACTTGGTTTAGATAATAATTTCCTGTTTCTTTGCATGCCTTGCAATATTTGCTTGAAATTTCAGCATTGGAAATTTTACATGTTTGAGTATTGTATATCATTATATTCCTTAAAAGAGTGATGGTTCTTGTTCTGACACATTTAAGTTATTTGAAGATCTGTTTGACTATTCAAAGACTGGTTTTTAAGAGTTTTTGTTTTTTGTTTTGTTCTCTTTACAGTAAATCCAGAAGAGGACTTATTCTAATTCTAATTTTGTCATTAGCCACTATTAAGGCTAGATTCATCAGAAGACTCTATCCAGTGATCAATATATTTTGAAGTCTATTGATTTTGATTGGGAGAAAAATATACTATTCCCTCCCCTCTGTGAGCCCTGGACATTTTCCAGAAAATTGCTTTTTGGTGTTTCTTTTCCCAACTAACTTTGGTATATTACTTTCCTACAATATGTTGTTCAGTCAAAAACTTGAAGGATTCTTTGCAGATCTCTGAATCAGGCACTCTCTCTCCCTCTTCCAGTCCCTTTCCCTTTCCTTTTCCCTCTTCCTCTCCCTCGTTGACCCTTTCCATCTCCCTCTCCCTCTCTCTTGTTCATTCCTTATGAATCTGTTCCCTCACTTCTATATTCATCTCCATGAATTCTATCCACCTTCTCATTTCAAGTACCAATTTACACCTCCTTACTTCATTTCCTGTGCTGTAAGCTGGACACTGCTTCCAGGTATTAAGTGAGAACAATTGCAGACCTCATTTAAAATGGTCTCCCTTATTCCAAGCATTACAGAACTTCACTGCCTGTCATCCAGAGTCTGAAACCAACTGTTTCTTATATTTTGTTTTGTTTTACTTGCTTTCACTGGGAGAGGAATTCCTATAGCAGTGAATTCTTCACGGGTGAAAGTGTTAGTAAGTTATGTAATGTTAAATTAGGAAGTATTAATAAATTTGTTTAATAAAAACAAATAGTATGTACCTGTGAATATAGTACCAACATTTATCATCTACTAATTTGCATATTTATTTCAAATATATTTAGTGGAAGTATATTTTCTATTGAAATATAAGTTGCATACAGAACAGAGAAAAAGACATAAAAGTACTCTGTGATGAAGTTTGATGATGTGAACAACCTATGTATAATCTGAACTCATTCAGATATCAGGATATTAACCCCATCCCCGCATTTCCCACATGTCTCTCTCTGTTAAGTGACTCCTACCCAAGGTGATAATGGACTGTTAAAACCATGGACAAAATTTGCCCATTTTGAACTTTATATAAATGGAAGGTACAATTTGTATAATTTTATAATTGGCTTCTTTCATCAAGAATATGTTTGTTGGACGCATCTGCATTGCGTATAGCAAAAATCCATTCATTTCATTGCTCTACATTTGTCTTAGTTTACCAAGCAGCTATGACAAAGCTGCATAATTTATATAGTACCTATACAGATGCTATACTAAACAATGGAAATTTATTGTCTCTTGGTTTCAGAGGCTAGAAAGTTTGCTTCCTCCCAGAGTCAGTGGCATTTTAGGGCTCCTAGCATATTTTGCCTTTAAACCACTTTTTTTTCCCTATGCATGAGCAGGCACCTGGAATTGAACCCTGGTCTTTGGCATGACAGGGGAGAACTCTGCCTGCTGAGTCATCATGGCCCGCCCCTTTAAACTGCTTTTAAATGTTCACTCAATAATGTAATTCTTTGCAATGAAAATCATGATTCTGTGATCAATTTTGCCTACAGTCTATTGGTTCTAATATATTCACTGTTATTATTTATGATGCATGTTAAGTGTTCTAGTTTATCTTTTTTATTTTTTGACCTGAAGTGTTTTTTTTTTCTTTTGTTGTTTTCATTTTAGTAAAGTACAAGAACATCCATCTGCTTGGGAATTTTTGCTTTTTCAAAATTTTCTCTACTTATTATTTACTAATTTCTATATTTATTGCACAGTAATCTACAGTTAGACCTGTTCTATTTACACTTATGCAATTTATTCTCTTTTAATCTCTGGTATATATTATGGTCAATTTTCATTAAAGTTACATGAGTAGTTGAAAAGAAGGTATATTTGTTTTCCCACTTTTCACACACACATGCACTTAACCACGTGTGCGTGCATTTGGCTTAACTTATTTGCATTATTTTATTGTTATATTTCCTTACACTCTTAATAGATTATTAAATTCAATTTATGATAAGTTGGTGATCACTATAAAGTTACTATAAAATTGAAATTCTTACTTTTTTCAATTGCCTAGAATATCATTTTTCTCTTTGTTTTCAACATTTCTAAATGTGTTATTTTAAATGTCTCTCTGGTAAAAGACATATGTGTGGGTTTTATTTTATACTTCTCCTCTACTTCTCAACTAAGTTCTGCCAGTTCTTTTTTTTAATTTTTGCTATTTTGTCATCACGTTTTAAAAAAAAATTTGCTATGTTTTATCTCTTCATTGATAGAAGTCAGCTTACTTCATTCTTGTGTGCACATGGAACATATTTGTTCAAAATTCTCTGCATTAAATTATAAAACTTCCTCCAGTGCATGTTCTTCAAGGTCCCTTGCTGATTCCCTTTAATACTACTATTACTTTTGCAAGTGGTTCCTTCCTTAAACTTTCCTCTTTGAATGTGCCATCGGTACTGCCTTCCCTTAGCACCTAATTGAACTATTAATTAGAAATGGAAAATGACCCTCATAACAAAATTCTGGGATGAGTTGCTCATGTTTTAGGGAGTGCAGAGAATAATCCTTGCTAGGGAAATTGGACATGGTCAATCTGTGACTTATAGTAGAACATATTTAATCAAGTTGTCATTGGTGCCATGGGCTGAAGTGCAAGAGGAAGGAAAGTGAGAGATAAAATAGTTATGATTTGTTCTCTCTGAAATTGCTAGGGATTAAAAAAATTGAATTTCCAGATAACAAGAATGCAACCTTGTTGAGTCTCTTATGCTAAGACATGGACATTTGGAAGAAAAAATGGGGCTGTGATCATGCAATGGCTCTTTTGGGCAGAGATAGCTAAAATTCTTGAAACTCAAAATCTCCTGAATCTTCCATGCCTCAATTTTCCCTCTTGTCTTAGGCCACTACAGCATGAAAGACTTTCAAGACTTTACTTTGGGAAATTATCTCACAAAAGATCATTTTTTTTCCAAGGGGAACCCTACTTAACTTAGGGCCATGCTAGTACCTTTCATAGCTCAACGAACCTATTATCAGAGAACAAATCTGTTCTCAAATAAGATAGAGTATACATTCAAAGGATTTCATGACTCTGTCAATACATGCCAGCAGGAATCTTTTTTGGGCTGATTATATCAATATGGCAGTGTTCACCCAGGATTTGGAATTTAAAACTGTGACCCAGGCCTAGATACGGCATATATCTTTGCAACTCAAGTTATGATCCTCAGATAAGCAACACTGGCATTACCTGGGAACTGGTTAGAAATGTAGACTCTCAGGTCCCACCCATTTCCACTGAATCATAAGCTGCATTTGGACAACATTTCCAAGTGAATTAAATGATTATGAAGTCCTTAGAAGTAAAATTGAAAACCAGTCTGATAATTCCATAAATGGAAATTCCAGTATCTATACTTTTAGCTCCTGGGTGTTCAATATTGCTTGTTAATTTCTCTCAACTCTTGTCATATTTCTTCCATCAATTCCCTCTTATTAAAATCCTCTAATTATCCTCTTCAAGTAAATGTGCCATCTATTTCTTGCTGAGACTCTGACAATACACAAATGAGATAGTAGTATTTACTTTTTGTCACATCCTGTTTTTATTCACCCAATGATATATAGTGCACACTTCTTAGGTTGATTTATAGAAATTTACCTCATTTTTTTTAATGCCTGTGACATAACTTCTTAAAAACCTTTACTTTCTCTGAACATTCAGCTTATTGCATTTATTTAAAGAAGAACTATGGTACAGTAAACATAGCTGTACAAGGGTACATATGCAGGTATATTTGCTGTACCATAGATCACGTTTTTGTTTCTATAAGATAGTTTCTGACATGTGTCAAAGAGTATTTGCACATTTAATTTTACAGATACTGCTAGATTTCATTCCTAATATGTGGTAGCAATTCACATTTTCACAAGTAATTCATGAGACTACCTGTTTCACTGCTTACTTATTAGCACTCAATACCATTTATCTTTAAAATTGTTGTCATTTTAGAAGGTGAAAAGGATTGCATTATTGCTGTGACTTTCATTTTCTTGTCTACTATTGAGGTTGAATATCCTTTCATATGTTTATTAGCAATTTGCATTTCCTCCTTTATAAATGCCTTTTTATACATTTGGGTTCACTTTCTTGGCAATTTGTCGGAGTTCTTTGTTTATTAAGGTTATTAACATTATACCTTTCTATATTTCTTACAATAAGCATATGTAGCTTCTGTAATAAAATAAATGTAATTTAAAATTTCTATGGCCCAAACTATAAGAAAGGTTCACAACAAGGTAGTGCTTAATGGGAATAAAAGATGAAATAAACTTCTACATTTATATAGTGCTTTATGGTTTGAAAAGTTATATCATGGCACTCTATTTGTAAAGCAAATGCTTACTTAATTTTTGAAGGTGGCTCATTCACATGATTCAAAATGGAAAGAACTCAACAAACAATGAAGTGCTGCATGGAGGGCGCACCTCTAATGGTGGACCTCAATGCTGGGGGAGGGAGCAGATGTCCTCTGCAATCCTGCAGATCCTACCCACCTTTATATATCAGTTATGTAAAATATAAAGGGTTCCTGGACCTTCTTTATGTTTTCTACTCCACATGGAGCTGGATACCACTTGGAGGGTGCCAAGCCATGGTGGCCACCAACTGACTCACACCTACCTCCTGTCTCCATGGAATCCACTAAAGGGTTTCTGAGCCTTGCTCCAAATAGTGAGTTGGCACCATTGAATATTTGAAAGTCTTCTTTGTTTTTATTCTGGAATGGACATTTTCTTGTCCTTTCCGAAAGCTGAAATGCAAATTCTTTGCAAGTAGAAATTCAGCATGTTGGTTTAGATCCTCCCACAATTTGGAGCTGGGTAAACATGCTATATGGAAAAAAAAAATAGGAGCCCACTGACAGAAAAAAAATGAAATAATTGTTTTTGTAGTAAATGTCAGCCAGCTGAACCCCAAAGCCAAACTTGTTTGTATTCAATGTAAACCCTGAAAATACTGAGATGCATATCCTGTTGGCACAAACAGGGCCCATGCAGCAATGCATTCCCTAATCAGGTCAGCTTGTGGGAATAGTAAAGTCTTCAAAACTCAAACACATTTCTTAATATATCCCAGGAAAGAGATGGAAAACCTGAACGAAAGAAGGTAGCTAGCCAGAAAATGCTTGTCACTTACAAGTCACGTGAACCTCTAAGATCTCAGTGCCGCTGGTGGCCTCTGATGCATGGATGCTGGATTCATGTGAGGAATGAGGTTTCTGCAGCCATGGGCCTTCAATCCCTACCTACTGCAGGCCCTAGATTAGATTTTAGCAATCAAGCAGTACAGAGAGATGTGGCAGCATCAGGATCTCCCTCCTGTCATCCGTTAACCAATAGATGGATGCCTGGCAGACCAAGCTAAGCATGTGAAGACAGATATAGCAACTCCCAACTCCCAGGGATGTGGTGTGATGATTCTGATCTTTGATTGAGAGAAAAGCACCAGCTAAGGATGAACCAAATTACCTACAACTAATCTCATTTACTACTCCAAAGATTCTGATAGTTGAAAGCTCTTACCTTCAGTTTTCCAATGACGTCTTATTTAGAGGAATTAATTGACTTGCTGAAGTCAAACACCCATAAATGGTGATCCAGGCATCTGCCATTTAAATCCAGATATCTGTATGCAATGACTTGTGTACAATGCCTCTAACATTGAATGATGCATCCATTATGATGTAACCACATAGGCATAGATTTATGCCACGAAGAAGTCAACCCTCATTCCTCTCAGGTCGAAGGAAACATCCAGGAAAAAACTTAGGTGTGCTGAGGGCTATGTAAACATTGATGTCTGGTCTCCTCAAGGAAGCAGAAATAAGCACTCTAGAGAAAAGTTCTATCACCAGCATCAATTATGGAAAATTACTTAATGATGGAGAACTCTTAAAAGTAAAAGAGCTTATTTCAATCAATGGATTATTCAGTGACACAGATAGTGGCAAGATGCCCTAGAGACAAAAATGAGGAAAGCAATCACTGGGTTCTTATTGACCAGGGAAAGCATGTAATCATCCTGTTCCAAGATACAATCTGTAGAAATTCAGTATAAACTGGAGAGCAGAATTAAGATACTCACTTGTGGACTCATACAACTTGGTAACATCCACAACCTTTCTACTTTATAGACCTTCAATCCATTAAGGGTCAGTGATAGGCATATTTAATATTAAAGCATTGAGAGTAATTTCCAATTAAACTATCTTTATTTCACTTTATACACAGCTGCTCTGAAAGTACCACTCCTCATAACCCACCAAGGGGATCATTTTTACCCTGGAAAGTGAATTCCTTCCTTGCCCTTTCTACATTCCTGAGAACTACCATGGAACAGGGCTAGTATCAGGTAGTCACATTTAGGTTCATTTGGTGTAGGAAAAAGTGAATTATACTCTGGACCCTGACATCGAGGGGGTGGTATGTGGGAAAGTTTGGCCCCACTGCTTCCTACTCTCCGTAATGATGTGTCTTATGTCTATGACATATTAGAGTGTCCCACCTTCTTCTCTGAGGTTGTCTGGTTTAAACCACACCTAGAGGCAGGGAATGCCTCCTATAGTCCCTGAAGATAGCCCTTAGTTCAGTACCTTTTCAGCAAAGGATGGGCTTTCAAGAAAAGTCTTTGGAAATGTGACAGATGGATGTGTAGTTTGATTGACTTCTATTTTGGGGATGAGAGGTAATAGAGTCTGGGATTATACCCTAGGCCCTGAACTCTGGTGGAGAGAAGGCTTGAGGCAGGAGAGGACTCTAGAAAAGACACCATGGCAATAGGCCATGTTGAGGCACCAAGGGGAAGGCCAGACTAGGGAGTTCCTCATTCTCTTCTTGACTGGACTCATCTGTTAGCCTGGATGCTGCACTTGCAGGAGAAGTTTCTCAAACAACTTACTTCTGTTTCCCAATCTAGGTGAATCAATGTTTTGATTCTGGTAAGGAGATCTGATTTGTGATTTGTTTAGTCATGATTATGGGAAACTCTTTTCTCCTTGGAGTGACTGCAAGACCTAAAGGGATGGTCTGGCTGTTGTCTCCTCTACCATCCCATGATGGGTTATCAGTATTAATTTTAAAGCCTAGATAAAGGTACCTTGCTGTCCTCACTAGAAGAAGTAATTCATTTTGAAAAGAAAAACTGAGACAATTAAAAAGTGTCAAAATTCAGGCAACAAACAATTCTTGAACCAGTCATGGCCAAAGCAAAAATGGTGAGGAGTGCTGCCCAGGGAGTAGAAAGGAGAAGCATATATAAAGCAGATTCGGAGCCAAGGGAGGATATGTTCAGATTGGATATCTAAACTGCATTACTTTTTGGTCTGTTTCTGGTAGAAAACCTTTTCTTAAGATGTCTATGCTTGATTGACTTGCATGAAATTGGTATTAGTAAGACATTCATTTAAGGAAAAAAATATTACAGGTGTTTAAAGGAAAGGTTTCCTTTAAGTTTTGATGCTGTTACTTGGAATTATTGGTGAGGCATTGGCCAAGGCTGGTCACTCCCATCCTATTGCCCTACTGAAGTTTATTTTAATGAGCCCAACTGGAAGATACCATTATTTGGAAGTGTCTCTACACTCTCTTACCTTTGAGTCACTTCTCTACAAGTCTTGTGGAAAGAAAATATAAAATTACCACCTTAGCCCCAGGTTGTGAGATGTGGCTGAGTGTGCAGCAGAGAGGGTGGCTTTGGGGTAGCAGACAGGTAATGGAACCAAGTCACTTTACTGTGTAGTTTTCAATTATAGGTATTGTAGCTGTCCTTAACCCTTTCTCTGGACTTTAATTCAAAGTTGGGAGAAATTAACACTCGTAGTACAATAAAGAACTTGGCTGATTGGTGTCCCGGGTTGTATTATATCCTTGGACTTTCCCATTCTAGGAATGTCTGTTGTCATTTCTTATGGGCCACTGATGTTATGTGATAGTCATATGGTAGGGAAAGACAGGGTGGAGCCACCCATCCCAGTGTTCTTATGGAGGCAACAGCCACAGAATGAGTAACCATGAGATTAGTGTGTTTTGACCTTGAGTCAAGACATTCCTGACTTCTGGGGAGAGAAGATAGCATGGAGAGTGTCTCCATCCATTTTGGCATTGATCCCATCAACCATGCTTACATAATGAAGCTTCACAGAAAATCAGGACACTGGAAACTTGGGTAAGTTTCCTTGATTGAAAAGATTCATTGTTCTGCTGGGAAAGTGAATTTGTTCTACCACCAAATGGAAAGGACAGAAAAGCTTGCACTGAATCCCTCCAGGCCTCATTTTATAAGTCTATTTGGTTTCTTCTGTACTCTTTTATAACAAGGAGATATTTATATTATACTAAAAAAAGAGAAAAAAGTAAACAGTGAAAATTTTTCCTTGCCCCAAGTGACTCAGTCCCCTTTTCCAAAGCTGGTGTTATTTGTTGTATTTTTATATACTGTTGATCCATATAAAGTCAAATGTTTAGAATTCTCTCTTTTATTCATATGGAAACATAAAAAAAAAAAAAAATGGAAGCATACTAGAGCCAGTATGCTGCCCCTTGCATTGTCATTTTACTATTTATCTTAGAGAACATTCCAGATTAGTATACGTAGACCTTTCTCATTATTTTCTCTGGAAGAATAGTAATTGATTTTATGCATACATTATAATTTACTTAACCAGTATGTTATTAATGAATATTTAGGAGATTCACAATTTTGCTATTATAAATGTGATGCAGAGAAAAATACCTTAAATTTATCATTCCACATGTAAAATCTGTAGTATCTCAGAAGGGAAAAATTGGATCAAAGATTATGAATATTTTATATTGTCATAAAAATTACCAAATTTACCCTCCTTTAATAATAACTTTTTCATATCCTTACTAGTTCAGTATAGTATCAAATGTTTTTATTTTTGCAAATTTGATAGGTGAAAGATAATATCGTGCATTTATCTTTTCCTTATGTTTAGTCATGTGTGTGTGTCTGTATGTGTGTTTTAAAAACATTCATATTTCCTTTACTTTGAAATGCCTTTCATGTCTTCTGCACTGTTGTTTCTTTTCTGGTAAGGCCATAAAATTTCAACATCTGTTCTATTTGAAATTTATCTTTTTATAAAGGACGAAATATGGAAACAACAATTTATTGCTATATCAATTGCTATTTCCTTCTTCCAAAATCATTTATGGAATAATACAATTTTTCCATTGATAGGGTTACTAAATTATATACTAAATTTACTATGTTCTGGGATTCTTCCTTGACGTTGTATTCTGCTTCATTGATCTATATGTTGGTTATCATTCATTGTAATATTTTTTTAATTATTGTGACTTTAGAATGCTTATGTACACACTATAAAGCAAGTCCCTCCTTGTTGCTTTACGTTTTTACTTTAATTAGCTGTCTGAATATAAACTCCAGAGGATATCCCACAACCCAGGTTATTTTAGCTTTTGTTAAAATTTTCCTAAGTTCTAGAATTTAGACTGACATTCCCACAGGGCAATGATTTGTTGTAGCTGACTATGAAGATTTCCAGTTAGTCAGGACACACTACCTAATCTCTTTGGTTCTCTCCAATCAATATTATCTTGCACCCACCTAAATACTTCATTCACAAGTTCATTCACCTGAACTTGAACTTGAGTTTTTGCATCTGGCCCATAAATATCAATTATTTCACTGAATTGGTTGTGCTTATGTCTCCTTGAATTACCACTTCTATTTTTATTGCTAAATTTTAGTTGGGAATTGAACCCCATCTGGAATGCCATCCCTTCATTAAATTCTGCTCTTTCTTAAAATTTCAGATTATAACCTTGTCCTTTTATGCCTGTTTCACCATCCCAAAACTCAAAAAATGTGTTCATTTGAATTCCAGTATAATTTTGTCTTTAATTTGAATATCAAGTATACAATTTATGTAAAATATCTGTTGCTCATTGATTTTTAAAAAATTCAAATATGTCCTTCCTCTTGATTAAATAACAATTTTAAGGAGAGAACTGTGTTTAAGATCATTCTATTTCCTTAAACTTACACAAAATGTTGTTGAATGAACAATCTTTTGATTGTTTGAACTTTATACACTTTGGAATAACCATGTGGAAAGTCAAATACTTGTCGGCAAGTTGACAGTGGAATATCCACACTGGATGCTGGTATAGAATGCCCACTCAGAGTAGAAATAATATAAACTATAGACACATGTTGCAAAAGTTTATAAAATCTAAGGTTTAGATCTAAATGTGGTAAGATTAAGATACAAAAGGTTTTTTTAAAACTATATGCATATTTGGTTTAAAATAAATAAATTGCTGTAGGTCTTATGAGCTGCTGAAGAATTTTCTAAGAGATGATGATGATGAGTATATTTTTCATGAGCTTTAAAGCGGAAATCAATACTTATTGGAGATTTAAAAAAAATAAAATAACTTAATGGCCCCATCGTTTTCCATTACAGGATTAAAGAGTAAGGGATTGCATAGCATTCAAGGTGGTTTTGTTCCAAAGAAAATCAATTTGTGCAAGGACTTAGTGCTCACTTAGAATGATACTTCTACTTCATTGCATATTTTATACAAAATCCTGCATCATCAGATATGCTTGTTTTGATATTTTGTATTTCCTTTCATTTATAAGACACTGAAAGTGGCTATTTACATTTTCCAATTCCAATAATACCCCAAAATTATAAATGTTACCTTCATCTCCATTAAAAGGAAGAGATGGCAGAACTAAAACTTCTTTGCTGCAGCTCCCTGGACCTCAATCTTTTCTGTCTGATGCATGCGTGACACAAAATCACACGTCTATTGTTACCCATGACACTCAGAAATGAAAAGGTGCTGTGAATTACCTTTTAATCACAGGAAAAACCATTACAGGAATGAACAGAAAAAAAAAAAAGACAATTTAGCCTAATTTTTTGAAATATCTAAAGTAATGCTCAACACACCGAGGTGTAACTTGCCTGTGGGAAAGTCATTGCCCTGTTTCTAGAAAAAAGCTCACCTGGAGAGAAGGCAAATGCAGGCAGCTATTTGAGTGTGGCGGTGACCACTGGGGCTCACTTAGGCAGGGGAATTAACTTCTTCAAACCTTCTCGGAGGCCGAGAGGAGATCAAAGCTGTCATTTGTCTCTACACATAAAAAAGTAAATTACAGCGCTGTAGTTTACTCCTGTCTCTTAATTATGTATTCATCCTTCTTTCGTTTTTCAGAGAAAGAGCTCTAATAGCCTCTGATTTCTGAAAAAAAAAATGTTTTTAAGTAACTGGGGAAATTTGCCATCAATGTCAGCGGAAAATAATTAACTTTTTATATAAAGAAGCAATTCAGATTTCAATAGAGTTTTGTGATCTCAGAGGATATGATTATTAGTTTCATTTGGCATTTGATATTTCACTTTTTTAGGGACAAATAATTAAGTTTGAGACACTTTTAAGAAGTGTATGATTTTTACCTAACACATCCAAGATAATTCACATAATCATAATAAAATTCATTGTACCTAGATGGTCATAAATTTTCTTAGTTGCAGGTTTAAAAAATATAGAGAAGAAATTAACTGTGGCCCATTAGTGCCACTAGTGTGAATAAATGATGAAAACTAATTTTAATTAACTTACTCATTCTACTATTTTTCTATTCAAAGGCTGACATTCTGTATTTTACCATGCTTAAATATTTCTTCTCAAGCTTTTTTTTAAAAATCAATTTGCTTAACAAAATGATCTGATAAATAACCTCTAGATAAACAGGCAGAACTGTGATTAGTTTCCCCCAAATTGGAAGTGCTATTTCAGGTCAGAAAGGAATTGGACTCAGTGACCCAGTGATTAAATGCCAAGAGCAGGGTTCAGGTGAAGGCAAGAAAAGGGCAAGGAACTAATAACATCCATACCTCTGCTTGAGAAATGTCCTAAGAAATACACTAAGTTCTTCCAATTTTGATTCCAACCTTGATGTACCGTTTCCCTACTATGCTTTTGAGGTGTACTTTTCCCATTAGATTTGTAGTTAGTGTTGACTGAAAATTAATGTGGCATGTATACAAATGTTTTCCAATGGGTCAGATTGGACTGCATGGATTTCCTAACATTCTATATACCCAATTATTGAAAATCAATACCATGCAGACTTCTGAAGCAGTTATACCAGTAGGGATAGAAATATCAGAAATTGTAGAAGAATGGCATTCAAATGTCAGGTTTCTCCACCACTGCAACTTCTAGGCATTTTTGAAAGAGATTATTACAAAATTCATAAAAATTTCTAGTTTCCACCAAATATATAGAGAATCTATGTATCTTAAAATTCTGGAGAGCTGTCTTAGTATGCAGGGGATACTGTAGAAGAGTATGACAAACTAATTGTCTTAACCAACAAAAATTTGTTTTCTTATCACTCTGGAGACTAGAAGTGTGAATCAAGGTATTGGCAGAGCCACACTTCCTTAGAAGTCTGTCAGGTTCTGGTGGCAGCTGGAAATCCATGATGTTCTTTGGTTTCTGGCGTAATTCAATCTCTGCCTCCATCACATGGCTGTCTCTCTCTTTCTCTCTCTTTGTCCCTTTCCTACTGTGTCCAAATTTCGTCTCTCTCTCTCTAAGGACATCAGTCACATTGAATTATGTGCCCACTCTAATTTGTTTTTTCCTCATCTTTAATAACATTTTTAAAAATGCTATTTACGAATACATTCACATTCGCAGGATCAGGCCTTAGGACTTAAACATGTCTTTTTGGGGGACACATTTAATCCATAACAGGGACAGTGATGATATTTTCTTCACCCTTCTCCTTCCCTATGCCATGTTGCCAAGGCAATTGCAATAAAAAAATTTATTGGGCAAATTGAATGTTGAGATAATTGTTATGTTTTTGATAAATTATCATTTTAATTTGCTACTAACAGTGGTCAAACTTAGGGTTCTACCTAAATATTTTTATGCTGTCTCCCACCATAATTTGAATATGCTCTGGCATATATACTCTACTAACACCAAAATACAAACTAAATTGGACAAACATAGCTAATTTGAGTCTGAAAGCCTTTTGGGAATATGTAGTCAGGCAGAGAAACCCTCAGTGTGCTTATTGATTATGGTTTGCTTGGCTTCCTATCTACCTGGTATGCAAACCACAAAAGGTGATTGTATTTATACTAATATGAGGTTCCAGCCCTGGCAGTCATACTCTCATATTAAAATCTGTACGAGACAAAACACAGCAAGTATTAATATTGCAGATGTTCTTGATTTTATACTGACAGATGATAATGATGAACCATTTAGAGACCAATGAGCCAAGATCTTCCCATGATCCCTGATACTTGCCACCAGTTTAATTTGATGTTTTTTTCTTATACATATGTAATTTGATGAATTTTTCTTATACATATGTATTTTCACCTTTACCTGAAGTATATCTAAGCCTTCTTTCATGTGGCTTGATCTCTGCAGTCATATAGGGTCCCAGCAGTGCTTGGTCTAAAGTTCTGCTATAAGGTCTTGAAATTTTTAATAATATTATCTTTTTACTATGTTTTTTTTTTTTTTTTGCATAGGCAGGCATCAGGAATCGAGCCCAGGTCTCCAGCTCTGGATTGGGGCAGCAGGCTGTATGCAGGCGAAAATTCTACCACTGAGCTACCATCGCACTGCCCTTTATACTATATTTTGCAAATGAATTCTGATGGCACAATTGAGCATGAGATGAAGAGGGGAGGCAGTGCTTTGAGACTCAGTTAATGTACAGTCCTCCTTCCTACCGCCTTCCCATCTCCTAACCACACCAGATGGACCCTCAACCACTTGCCTTCTTGCTCCCTGCCCAGCAATGCACACGCCTCAGCTTCCTTCCACCTGGAGCAGCAATTCCTTTTGTCAGCAGGTAGTGTGAGTGCAGAGAGGGTCAGGGACAGATGTATGTACTCCAGGGCATCTCAGAGAGGGACATGGTAGTGGTCAAACCTGCCCCCAGGTTGAAGATGGCCTGGAGCGTCCACTTGGCAGCCAGGGGCCATGTCTGGGAGGAAATAGGAGAGGAAGGGAGGCAAGCCTGTCATCTACTCCAAGCCCAGGACTTTTAAAGATGCTCGAATGTCGCCTATCTACCATGGTTTGGGGCAGCAGGCTGTAGGAAGGCAAAATGCTTGGCTTGAGTTCACCAAAGCAAGCTCCTCAAGGCGGGCACTGTGCATCTGTCAGATGGCAGATGGTAGAGGGAATCTGGCAGCTGTGAGACCCTAGCCATGGCCTTCCAGGTGCATCCAATCTTGGGTTATGAGACCAGGCAGTTGGGATTATCTTCATGATCCCATGAATATTCCAGTGTCCAAGGTCACTTGGTGTCTTCCTTCCTCAGATGCCCCTAAGTTAAAATTGCATTTGTTTGCTCTGGCTGGCTAGAGATACCCTACAGGAATGAGCTATAAAATATGAACTGTCACTGCAGTGTTTCCACACATGAGTTAAATGTTCTCATATTTGCATTTAAAGCTGGCATTGAACAATATAAAGATGAATGGTGAAATTCATGCTAAAAATTTAAATTTTTATTTTTCTGATACTCAGAACAACCTTAAATAGCAAATTAAAAACACCATGGTAAATCAAGAGAGAGACCACAGAAGAAAGGAAAACTTTACACTTTAGTACTTTTTACATCCCTTGATCCTTTTTGAACAAAGGGCCCTGCATTTTCATTTTGCACTGGGCTCCCTAAATTATGAAGCCAGCCCTTCTTGTACCTAAACTTTGGATTCTGCTTCAGTGGCAGCTGATACTATTTCTTTTTTGCCTTTCTTTTCTCCCTTTTTTTAAAAAATAGATATATTTTATTTATCTATTAAATGTATAAATCAACTAGCCCAACTACTGTATTACTATTATGCAAAAATAAAACTTTTATCTAAAAATGTAATAATGAGCACATTAGAGGTAGTGTAGGGAAATCAATGAAACAGGGTCATGGTAGCTTAATCCTTCCATCTCAACAATTCAGTAAAACCTCCCAAATCCCATGAGTAATCCAGCACATATCTTTCTGTTTTTACTTCCTATTCTTGAGGCTAGATCCTAAAGATATCCAAACTATTATATTCTAGTTCTCTACAGTCAGACAACTCATCTTTGATGTCCAGAACAGCCAAGACACTCTTGACTGTTACTGAGTTTTTGAAACAGCTGATTAGACTCATAACACCTACAAGCATTCTCCAATTACCCAAGGAAAACCAGGATAAAGTCAGATACCCAGCTCTCAAGTCAATTCTGGAAGGAAGGATGTAATACAGCCTGTGCCCAGATTGAGATTGCATCATATACCCATCTTCAGACTGGGCATTCATGGAGTAATTTGGAAACAAATCCATGTTGTGTGGGATATTGAAATATATAACATTGGCTGTATTGCGTTGTGGCTCTCCCCAGCACTCCCCAAGGTGGCCTCCAAATGACGGGTGAGAGAATTTTGTTGGAATTGGATCTGCAGGGATTCCTTTCATCTGTTTTGGAACTGATTGTTCCAGGCTTGGTTATTATTCCAAGGCTTGGGCATATCACATTTGGCTATTCCAGGAATGGTTGCTCCAAGACTGGGTGCTCCCAGAATGACTACTCCAAGTTGGGTTCTTCCAGGTCTGGTTGCTCCACACATTAGAAAGTTACCAGAAATGTTCACCAAGCACCCGTGGGGATAGGAAGAGTAGAGTCCTGGGTATTCTGTAGGCGTTGAGCCCTTCTGGGTCAAACTGTTGCCATTCTTTGACCAATTGGTGTTTTTCTGCCACCTTTTATATTTCATTCTCTGGTTCTGGAACCAGGTCTTAACCTATTTGTAGCTGAGGTCCAGAATGCTGGAATGTTCTTGCTTCTGCTGGAGGCTGAGGTATTTCTTTGAAATCTATCATTGAGTATACCCAGCTGGGTCTGAGAGAAAATGGTTCTGATCTTCTGTTTCTTGACCTGACCCTCATCTTCCTTCTTCCCTGGGCTCTTCTCCTCAAAAGCAAGTAGTTGGACTTTGGGACTTCTGGAAGAGTTGGGGCTATCCTGAATAAGCAGATCCATGGAAGAAGGAAGAGGAGAGACTGTCTCTGACTGGTGTATCTCAGCAGATGGCATTTGCAAAGACACATAATTCTCTTCAGCCTCATAAATCTCAGGCATTGGTGAAGACTTGCTAGAATTGTCTGTTTTGAGGCAAATCAGGCTTTGGGGAGAAGCTAGATCTACATTCATATTGTTGAGCAGGAGGAGGAAAAAAAAAATCAAACACCTAGACTGTGAGAGTGGCCAAGGAAGGCTTAAAAGACTATTTGGGTGGAAGATCTTAGAAAAATGTGAAAATCTATAAGGATGAAAGTATTAAAAGGCTGAAACGAAGGGAACCCCTTCCACAGCACCAATAGTCAAAGAGCCCAATGCAGCAAGAGGTCTTTCTTTTCTTCTTAAACTGAATTTCTATTATGGATCTGCCCTCCTTGGGTCAATTTACACTCCCATAGATCAATGGCCTTGCAATTCTTCTGCAATGGACACCCACAACCTCTCAGCAACCAAAGGGCTCTTCCTGGGTTGTGTTCTTGGTCCTGGATTTCCCTGCTCTTGCTGATAATTGTGTGCATGTGGCGGGCAGACATGGGCATACTGAGAATGAACAGGAGATATGGTGGGTGTTTCAATAAAAGGTTAACTGAGAAAAACATGGAATCGGTTATTTCAGTCTTTATAAATTGTCAGCAGTGGTGGTGAGGGCTGGAATGAAAGTTAAATATTAGAATAGCAGCTAGATGAGAGCATCTGGAATGTCTTTTTCATCTCTAAATTCTGTCTTTTCAATGCAGAAGGACTCTTGTTGGC
This sequence comes from Myrmecophaga tridactyla, assembly GCA_004026745.1. Taxonomy (NCBI): domain Eukaryota; kingdom Metazoa; phylum Chordata; class Mammalia; order Pilosa; family Myrmecophagidae; genus Myrmecophaga; species Myrmecophaga tridactyla. Next base: position 6,321 of record PVIY010030924.1, on the reverse strand, counting down.
CTAAGAAAAATAAGCATTCTCTAATGTGCTTTTCATGGTTGTGAAATAACCTGTGCATTTTCTGGTACTTCCATAACTGTAGTTCAGGCAATTTTATTGAGATCTTAGCCTCATCTTTCCGAATGCATTTTATGGAAGTTTCAGAGGGAATTGGATGTTATGCAATGTTAACAGATGAAAGAAATAAAAAAGTTAAAACGTAATTCCTGATTTGACCCAGTAACTCATTTTACCAGTATTTTTAGAGTCAGTACTTTGTATCCATACAAGATTTGCTTTTGAGTTTGGGAATTTATTAAATAATCTGAACTTGTTCATTACCTTGAATATGGTGAGAATAATGCCTCATTATAAGATTCAAGGCAATAAGATATAGAAAGTCCCTATACTACATGCCAAATAAAATTTAATTCCATTTCTGTTTAGAATTTCTCAGTTTAATCACAGTTTCACGATGCACTACCCACATGATAGATACAATGAACCTCTTTTTAACAAACAAGAACTTGGACAAATTATTCTACTTATTTAGACAAATATTTGTCCAGAGATACTGTTCACAGTACTTACAAATTTCTTGATGATGAATTGTTCAAACTTAAATTTCAACAATTCCGTCTAGGTACCCTTCATCTTTTGCTCTAATTACTTTTGTTTCTAAGGGAAACAAAACCAAACCAAAGAATACAAACAAACAATAAAATTCGCCTTACATTTTTTTCAGTAAGGTCCACATCAATGATTCAGAAAACTGGAATCAGAATCAAATTAAGGATTTTGACTGCCTTTATGAAATTTTTAAGCTCCTTTATTTAATCCTATGCAATTGGTTCTCCCACTTTCCCATGTGATTGCTTAAAAGAGTGCTTGATTCACTCTGTTAATGTGTTTCATAATTTTTGCTTTCTTTTTATGCCTACAACCTCTTCCCTCATGCAGTAGTCTTTCATGCAGTTTCATTATCTATGTTCCACCATGTTCTACTCTCTTACTAGGTTCAACTTCTTAAAGAAAAGAATTCAATTCACTGCAGCTCTGAAGGGAAATAGAAAGCAAACTTATTTCCTCCTGGGGTTTGGAGTCAACTGAAAGTTAAGAAAGTGGAGACAGACCAATGAAAACATAGGCGGTAACTTTTATACTCATACAACTTATCAAAGAGATGGCTTTAGCTATGCAGACAAATGTGCTTATTTACACCTGCTTCACAAGTCTAGACCCTGGAATAGTCACTCAGTTGAAAGTTCAGGCTTACAGAGGAAACAGAACAGCCAGAGCTGCTGACTCCAAAATGGAGATGGAAAGAAGAGGGGTGGGAGGGAGTAGAGTGGATCTACAGGGTTAAGAAATTGCTGCAACAATCCAACATGCTGACCTTTGGAAATCGTATCCTCTTACTCACGGGGCAACATGCCAAATGTCTCTCCCCATTCTAGAAAATGTCTAGGTGAAAGTAATCTCTATCACACAGTTCATAAAAACTCTAATAAAAATCCTTCACTGATTCCTTAAACAGCAAAATAGAATACTCTCCAGCCGCACACACCCTCAAATCCTTTCCTCGACATAGCCTTCCATAAAGTGGCTCTACCTTATCTATTTCTCTTGTATTCCTTTCTTATACTTCAATCAAAATTATTTTCTACCACAGCAGATTTCCTCTAACACAATGGCATTTTGGGTCTCCATATCTATTCCCATATCATTGACTAAACCCACAAAGCTCTATGCTTGGACTATCACATCTATCAAAATGATCCTCCTTCAAAATTTAAGGAGATTCTTATCCTAAGGCTGTTCTCTCATCTTCTAGGTGAAATTATTGCCTCCCTCTGCTGGTTCCTGGAGCCCTTTGCCTATGCATTTAGTAGAGTATTTAATTCCATTCACCTAAACTTCTAGAGTGAAAAGAACACCAATTTGACCCAGGACTAAGTCCTACCTCTGCTTCTTACCAGCTCTGAGTCTTATTTAGTTACCTTCTTGCGTATCTTTTTTTTTCTCTCTTTCATGGATAGGCACAGGGAATTGAACCCGGGTCTCTGGCATGGCAGGCTAGAAATCTGCCACTGAGCCACCATGGCCTGCTCATGTGTCATTCTTCAATACATAAAATATATATGATGTCCAATTCATAGGGTTTCTATGAAAGCAAAATAAGAGAAGATAGGTTGACATAACCTTGGAATAGTAGAAAGTGATATATTTGTTTCAAATTTTCCTTTATCCCATGCACCCAAATTGTTGACATATAGAAAACCACAACAAAATTATATGTAATTGAATTGTGAGGAATATTTTTTAAATTATAATGATTATAGGTATAGCAAGAAAGAATAAATACTTGAAACTAATAGAACTCCCCCCCCCCTATTTTTAAAGACAGATTTCTGGATCATTTACCAATTAAGTGGCAGAAAGTATATTAGGCTACACATGTCCCATTTAAAAGTCAGGTGAGAAGTTCTAGTATATGGATTTTTATTTTAAAGAGTGCATTCTCAATGAGAAAAATCAGAAGGGAATATTTTGGATAGCTTTAGGCTCTTCTGGAAAAAGTACTAACATTCTGAGAAACAATAAAGAGTCTCAGTATATTCAAGACATTGTGGCTCACATAAAACTATGAGAAATACCAGGATTTTTCACATGATACATAGTATTGGTGTTTTGCTTTAAATTGACAAAAGAAAAAAAATGGTCTAAGTATTCAAAACAGAGAAATCGTGGCTAATACGATACCATGCATTGATTTAAAGGTGAAATTGCTATCAAAATGTTGAATGTGATGGAATGTGATTCATGATAGATATTGAGGGTAAACTTGGGAAAGGAAAACTGGTCAACAAAATATGGTCGTCCATGGAAACTGATGGTTTGATGGCTATAAAATGCTAAATGGTCTTGTCCTTAAATTGAAAGTCTCAGCCACAGGATTGTGACATACACATGGTTTTTTCCATGTCAAACACCAATAAATGACAGTGAAAGTGACAGAAAATACACAAAAATAAACAGAATATAATCACATACATTAACCCTTGTATGCATTTTGTGGGTTCCTTATATATATATATATTTTTTTTTAATGACAAAATTGACCTTTTCATTTCTCTAAACGTCCAGTGTGTTATTCAAATGCTTGCACTGAGTAATTGCTCACTTAATCACTATCACGCACCAGTCCCCAGTCCTGCTTCCTGAAAATTGTACCTAATTCAATTTCACTGGAGTGTTTTAGTGATTTCCTAATTCTCCAATCACTTTTTTTACAAGCTGTCTTTCCTTTTGGTGACCAAATATTGTTCATTCCATCATTGTACTTAGATTTTCTCAAAGTTCAGCTGATGATCCTACTCTACTTATCTGGATTACATGTGATATATATAAATGATAAAAACTTAACTTTATTTTTTTTAATAATTCAGAGAAGCAGATTTCCTAGGCACCACCAAGAGAAAACTATTTGGGTGCCTTTGTGTATGTACTTTCCCAGTATCTGCTTATATTGTATCTATGAGTTATGGCTGGAATGGTTTTAAAAGGAACAAGGGATTTATGCTCAAACACAACAATTTAGAGGTAAAATACAATTAGAAGTTTGTTTTCAAATCCCAAAATGCTTTGACTTTAATTTCATTTCCTTAACCTAATTTCTTCAGAAAATAAATTCCCCAGAACCATATTTTTAAAAACTTTTTTTGAACGTGGCATATGCCATACACTGCTATTTAGAAATGTGTTAATAATTCTGGATATGCAAAAGATTAGTGACCGTGGAATGGAAGAAAATATCCATGGACTTGGCACCAACTTTCTAAATTTGAATTATTTTAGGCAGTTTTAGGAACTGGACGTTGAACATACTCATTATGTTCATAAGAATATGTTTAGAACAGTGTCGCAATAATTTCACTATAGGAAGGAACTACAATTTTTCCTTTATAGAGGTTTTGCTAAAATATATGGTTATTTTTGTCTAATTTTTCCAGTTCTACAATACTGCAAAATTTATAGGATAATTACTATAAAATGCATTTGTAGATGAGTTTCACTGGAGGTTCTTAAACTCCATCCAAAGAATATAGCATATTTGTTAAGCTACAGTGTTTTAATTTCATTCCCTCTCCACACACTATTCCTTATACATATTTTCCCCTCACTTGAACTTAAGAAAGTGTGGGGATAGGGGACAATTTCAATAATACACACAGTTAGAGGTTAGCTATTCCATAATTGAATGAGTAACTTCATATGTATTTCTAAGAATTACATCTTTCTGCTCCTGTTTAAATTTATAATAGTACATATGACTTTAAACTTCATAAAAATATTAGTGATTATGGACTCCAATGTTTCTGAATGTTTTTAAATTGGCTTCTTTAATTTGCATGCTTATGCTATATGGTAGTGATGGGGATATCAAATTTCATTCTTTCTCTATGCGAGTATCTTGTTATTGCAGCACCATTTGTTGGATTCTCTTTTTTTGGGGAGGTGGGTGGGAAGTACACAGGCAGGGAATCAAACCCAGGTCTCCCACATGGCGGGCAAGAATTCAACCACTGAATTACCCTTGCACCACCCCAAAATTGGCTTCTTTCAACTATTAAAATTTCCAAGGCCTTATTATGTTCATATTGGGAAATTTTGCATTATTTACATTATATATTTTTTGGAATTTGAAAAGTCTGTATTTTCTTTTGATAATAAGACATAAAGAGAAACCAAAAAAACTATCAATAGAAGAATAGATGAATAATTTTTTATGTATAAATTAATAGAAAAATTTGCAACAATTTCCAATGAGGTAAATCTGCATGTACTAAGTTATAGAACATAGTATATGGAATGATATCATTTATGTTTGGGTGTGTATGCATATGTGTGTGGCCTAGAAAAATGCACATCCAGATGTTACTCATGTCAACTCCTGATAAATGAAATACAGGGCATGTGAATAAGATGGCAATTGGAGCACCAATAATTTTAACTTTGTAATATATGTTTTTTCTTTACAAGAGTATGCATCATTTTTATAATTCAAGTTTTTATTTAAAACTTGTTAACTCTTTGCAGGCCATATGGATTTCTGTACATTTTTCATTAAATCCAAGCTTTCTCATGGGGTTAAGTTTTAGTGGTTGAAAACCAGATTGAGGTCACTCTCCTTAATTTGATAGCTGAAACTGAGAATTAAAATATGCTTGGCTTTCTGGGGCTGTACCACATGATATTGTGTGGAACTCCTGAATTGCTGATGGATGAAAATTATTTGATGACAGCTCAGAATTAAATATCTACCTTTCATTCAGAATGAATATCATCCATATATTTACACAATTAATAAATGCTTTTCTCTCTAATACCTTCTAAAACTATTTCCTTTCACCTGTGAGGGGCTATTTCTTGCACAATTGGACACTTGCACATGAAAATGAGTAACTGAGGATGGAATTAGTTACTTATTCTCTGCCAACATAGGATGGCTACATAATTAAAACTTAGTACCCTACTGATGAGAAAGTTGAGCTTAAAAAGTTTCTTAATGTTGCCCCTACAAGAGTATTCAGCTGAGAAAGTAGCATTTCAACCCTTTTTCTTTGAATTCTCTCTGGTATGGCAACCAGGAGTCATGCAACAGGTATTTTATGCTTAATATTTTCACCATAAATTGTTTGGGGTTACCAATGAGCCATTGCTACACCTGATCTACAAAGTTAATTTTTCCTCTACTCTAATTCTTATCCCAGGTTTATCATGACCTATTCCCCTTTTCCATGACACCTAGAGCTGTCAATATGGTTATGGTAAAGCAGAAAGGAGTCAGAAAGTTACAGAGGTGGGTGCTAAGGTTGAAAAGTTGGCACAAAACTTTTGGCTGCTTTCACCTGACCTCTTTCTGGAGGTGCATTTGGAACTCTGCTTGAACAGGTGAATAGGTACAAATGCATTCTTCGTGATTCATCATTTTGAACAAGCCTTTGTCTGGGCCCTCTGAGGCACTTCCCCTCTCGTTAGCGAAGGTAGCCTCTGCCCTCCACATCTGCTTCCCTTGCAGGTCAAGAAACAACAGATCTTGCCAACCAACTTCATCTGATGACGGTATTGCAAGTTCTTAAATGCATTATATACCTTTGACTTATTCAGGGCAGGAAGACACTGCTATGCTCATTACGATATGGAATTTGATATAGAAGGTGAAAAGCATTACAGAAGGGTGATTAAGATAACGGGGTCTGGAAACAGTGTTCCTGAGTTTAAATCCTGACTCAGCCATTTACCATTTTCTAAACTCCAGCAAGTTGTGTTACCACACAG